>JAOTOL010000807.1:0-133641 GCA_034440575.1 Imbricaverruca yamaguchii | reverse complement strand
AAATGTGGCTTGTCTGAGCTGCGAAAGTCGCATACGCATAGAAAAGGTGGCAATGCGACAATTGCTACATCGTGTTTCTATTTCGACTATTACTCTATATTTAATTCTCGATAAGGCGACGGCCCACTGACAACTCCAATTTTAATGAACCCCTGTAGATTTCGGATGAGGCGAACCACCGACCGCACAAGGCATTAGTGATCCACCCCCATCGTGAGAGGATACCATAGCATATCAAAGCAGTGTAATAGCGAAACGACGGGAAGTCAACGAAGCTGCCCGTGACGAGCGTCGTGATTGATACCGGAGGCGGCGGAGCGTCGGCATGCAAGGGAGGGGGGACGGGTTCCTCGCGATCATTCGGCCTGCTAAGCCTAGGGACATGCAAAAGTGCTGGTACATAGGTAATATGCTGCAAATCGTAGCCAACCCCAAATAAAAGGTGATCTTTTCGAGCAACCGTGCGAAGGCGACAGGTAGAAACTATACGATGATCCATGGAGCTCCGAAAGGGGATGCAGAGGGGCTCTTCCGGTAATCCCGGTGTGGATGTCACAGGTGTATCCGAAGAAAGCGCTGGGATGATGAAGACAAAGGAGATGAGCGATGTTGATGATCAAAAAAGCGGCAATACCAGCTGAGATCCTGCCGCATGGACGAGACTTGTACACTCCCGACGATGGCCGCAGAACAACACCGAGGACACGGAGACCAACAGCTGTTTCACACCCGGTCTGCAACTTGTCACCTCATCACAAACACGTTTTTCTGATCACTGATCACCTCTTTTGCACTCCATAGACGGCATCGGTAACAATCCAGGCGTAGACGCACGACCTAGATGTTCGCGCACGCACACCTCCAAACAATCGTTCCAACTGTTCAGCAAACAACAAGCTGACTTGTATCGCAACCGTTCCGCCGCCGCCACCATCTTCCGTCGGCGTTCGGCTTGCTCACGGAAACGCCTGAGGCCACAGCGGAGTTTGGCGGTTCACCTTTAACCCCACTTGGGGAGCATTGCCGCGTGGTTCTTTCAGTTCAGCAGAGAAGCCCGCCAGCGTTATGTTAGTGTTTTGAGCAATTTGAAACCGAAGGTTGGTGGGCAGTGTTCCATTATATACACTTTGCATCGAAAGGTTCGCATTGCACAATGATTGTAATCCCCATGGTGTCGAAGGTCCGTAAGGTGAAAGCTCTTATCATAAAGCATTCATGAAGTCTGTAAATATATGTATATACATATATACATATATACATATATAATATATATAATATATATTATGTACTGTATATGTACTGTATATATATATATATATATGCACTGTGTATGTATATGTATATGTGTTTGGTATAGTACTTATATATATATATATATATATATATATATATATATATATATATATATATATATATATATAAGTGAAGAAGACCTGTTGTGCTGATATTTTGGGCAGCAACTATCTTTAAAGGAGTTCGGTGCCCTCCGGAAATTCAAGGAGTGAATACCATTATTGGGTAACTGTTAGCAGGAACATCAAAATATATGTTACACGGCAACACCAATATATTATGAATTCGTGTTGCACGGACACTAATAGTACACGAGCCTAATTGTGCTTCTAGACATAGACATGCAGGGGTGCAGCCAGGATTTCTGAATGGTACCCAACGAACTAAACAGTGGATTCAGCTTTCACCCAAACATTCAGCTTTCATTGCGTGAGTGGGAAAGCAAACGCCTTTACACGCAAACATTTCCCATCTTGTGTATGTACACAAGCCGATAATAGCTTCCGTCCCATATTCCTGGGAGGGAAGGATACGCGCTCCCAAGATGGCTAGGAGCTTGGCGCTAACGAGCCCTAGCCCACACCTGCTCCGGCGGTCTTCGATAATCTGCTCCACACACCTGTCGGTAGGTGTGATATCAACCCTGCGGTCAGCCATCGTTCTGCTCTGCCGGAGCCGACTCAAGGAAGCGTGTGCGGTCTCGCGGTCTGCTCGAGGCTCATGGACGGCCAGGTTCAGCGGTCACAGCAAGGTTACCTTCAGAGTCCTCAGCGACTTTACCATACCTCCTTGCGATTTTTTACAATCGGATCGGTTTACATGGCCGCAGAGAGGGGCACCGAGAGCTGCAGCCATGGGAATTATGACGTAATCTGACACGTCACAACTGAGCCGCTTGCTGTCCAGTCCGCGGCTTGTCAACGTCAACCGCGCACCTCGTCCGTCTGGGGACAACTGCAGTAGTTGGTCATCCACTCCCCGGAGCGCCAAATGGCCGTTCAGTCGATGCGTTCAAAATCCCTGGTAGTCAGCCAGCTAAAGAGCTGCATACCCTCCAAACAACACCCAAGCAAATCCGATTCGCTCCGATTTGTCCGGTTGTTAATATAGCGGAACCTCTCGACCTGGATCACGCCAGGTAGGTAAAGGATCAAAGGATCGGGTCGGGATCTGGCTACTGTCTACACAGGTGGACTGCATTCATATACCAGACCGCGCTTTTGTCTTCCGCTACTTAAATGGTCTGGCATCGAGAGGAGCCCGCAAGATGCGAGTCTGCAACGTATTGTTTAACTGCAATGTAGATTTGTCCACAACTGAGTCGCATACAAATATGAGTCTAGCCCTGCCAAGGTTACCTTATCATTAGCCTGGTCTCACTAAATGCTGATAGAAACAAGTAAAAATACGGCGTTTTGGACGACTTGGAAAATATGAATACTTTTCAAAGAAGGCATGCTGGATTATGTGGTTCAGTGTATGCCGACGGTCCAGTCAAATTTTCACACATATCCCTAATGTGCTGTGCTCCACCCTGCACAAAGTGTGCAGTTCAATGTAGTACAGCCATAAAGTGGGGAGGGAAGTTATACGGATCCATAAATGATGCAGTGTCTTGGCAAAGGTTCTCAGGGTCAACATGCTGGTACATATTTCGCTCCAAAATACGATGACAGCTAGGCATACACAGTGCACATCCCACTGCAACAAGGCTGCACCGCTACCCTGCTAATCTGATTCAACACGAATTCCGCGACTACGTTTACTGTCGTATCGATTTACTGCTGGCATTTACCGTCGACACACTCAGAACGTAATGCAGTCAGGTGAACGGCACTGAGCAGCGAGCATAGCGCGCTACAGATGGCTGATACCACCTGTTGATGGCCGACGGAGGCTGGTCGCCGCTGGAACATCCCCAGCCGGGCGCCGGAGAAAGGCGCAAGGTCACGCCCACCTCTGGAATAGCTGACATTCACCAGCAGCCGAGTATTGAAGCATGATGGCGTACGTCGACAAACACCGAATCGAATTGGATTGCCGAATTAGGCAAACATAGCGTGAGGAGAGAGGATGGGGAGAGAAGCGTAGCCAAGATTTCACCATGACGACCTAATTTGATCGGAGATCCAGGAATTGTCTTTGGAGCACTTTGTGTCTGGGGAGGAGGGGGTGCCTCTCGATGAAACATTCGAGGTGGTACACTAGAGCACGCTTAAATGGGAGTCGGTCAGTATGGCGTAATACGTGTCTGGTATTGGAAACTTAATCATTGATAAAATGTGGCATGACGGTCCTGATTTACCCCATATGCAAAACATCTGGATGGGAGAGCTCAAGTCGCAGGGAGACCGGCCTCCAAGGAAAAGCAAGACCTGTCCGAATGACCAGTGATCGACTTTATCCCAAGCCCATGGGAGGAAGAGAGAAGCAGCACATGCCTGGGCGGTACGCTTCAATACAGTATTAACGGTCTCGTTCCCAAGTATTCCCATGTGGCCTGGGATCAACAGATGACAATTTGTTCTATTTCGATGGTCAGCAAGGTGGGTTCGGCTTCAACGTTAAGCGTATTTGCATTTAATGGGTGACCCCCCACCCCACCATCTCCCCCAGCACGAATTGACCATTGAAGGAGTTGCGAAGGGAGTTAAATACTGCTAGTAAGACATTCCGGGAAAATTCCGGTAGCTGGCGCCACATTCCGTTGCAGACCATGTCAGATCCTTCAGGTGTATTCAGTCGATTATGGGTTGATTCACCATCCACAGCGCTGAACAATCCCTTACCCATCACAATGATATGGTTAATTTGACCCACGACCCACACCTCCACCCCCTGTACAAACGATCCTAATATATTCCTTACTAAGGTATACCAACTATTATATTGAAAGCGAAAACAACAGCTGGGGACAACACACGACCTTGAGTATGCATGCGCAACTCGACTCTATTCTGAAAGAGCTCGAGTAATCATGCCGGCCAACTCAGATGGGTGCAGAATGCAATATTTCACAACCCACAGAACGGACAATGAGATGAAGCAGAACTCACCGGAGACTCGACTATGCTTTCCCTGAAGGAAGTGAATGAGCTCAGATTTCTGATTTATTTCGTGCAGGACATTTGCTTGGTGACTGGCGTGGTCCTCCGCATCAAAATCCTGGCTTTACTGAACGCTATCATGTACCCGCCGCGCTTTGGTGGCAAAATCACGAAAGGTGTGTCTCCGGGTATGAATAGTTTCTCATTGTTCCGCAGCCTACGACACCGTTCTTGTATTCCAACCACACAGGAAAATATTAGCTTCATAGAGAATTACTAGATACCTACCATCGACATCAAGTGCAGAGCTAATTGCCGGCTGCAAAGGCCTCAAAGATCTAAGATCAATTTCCCAGCAAAAGAAGGGCAAGATGAAGGGACGAGCCAGTGCTAAGTAGACAACGTCTCGCCTAGAAGGAACATGTTAAATCTCTCAGGCGCATCAGTGGAATTTCGGGCACAGGCCGTGTGGCGGAAGTCAATCTTAAGGAGTACACCCGGAGGTAAGCAATCGGCGCCAGTGACTGTCAATTTCCGTTGCCGGCAGTTGTCAGCACGTATCCGCACTTCAGAGTCGAATAACCGGCGTCTGTGTGTGAGGAAATTCTTGGATTAGAGTTTATGGGCAAATCGACTGCATCGGTCATGCAGCGTGAGGAAATTCTTGTCGCCGGCAGTCGCCAGCACGTATCCGCAATTCAAACACGAATAGCCGGCATTGACGGACGCAGAGTGATCGCTCGAACATGGTTTGTGGATGCCATCGTTCATCCCATGGATGCACACTTCGTCAGACGCTTTCCTGCGGCTTCACTGTGCTATCTTCTAGGTTATAAATAGTCCACTCATACTTCAAGACTGGTTAGGCCTCGGACTATAGCAGGAACCAATTGGGTCTTCTTTCTTACTCACCAGGAAACTTGACTTGCTTGGATCGGGTGGGGTTGAGATCAAAACTGGGGTAGATTGAGACAAGGAACCAAAGATGTACTTTTAACTGCATTTTCGCCAACTTCGAGTTCAGCTGGGGTTACTCGGTGTTGATTTTAGCCTCTGCAGGAAGCATGAGCAGCGGCTAAACCGCGGAGGCTGCTGCTCGCGCAGTTAACTTGGTGCAGGCGTCGCTAGAGAAACACACAGTTATGAAAGATCGACAAACGCCATGTTAATCACCGAGTTATGGGCCATGCGTGGCGAGGAAACGTGTGGTCTTCAAATACACTTGTAACTCCGTAGGGCACCCTCATGACTAAGCGAACACGAGGTTCAGGACACCACTAATGGGATCTCATGGGGTCTTTACAGGCATCTGATGGGCCATGTAGTTCCAAAGAGAAGCTTAATAGACCTTAAGGAGTCATATATACTCCAAGGAAACGTAACGGATCCAAGCATGACATTTGGTCATCAATGGACTATTCCATTCGGCCAGAGGACAGTCCAGCGACTTGGACGATCTCTTTACATCCAGCGAAACGTAACGGATCCAAGCATGACATTTGGTCATCAATGGACTATTCCATTCGGCCAGAGGACAGTCCAGCGACTTGGACGATCTCTTTACATCCAGCGAACATTTCTTTCAAGTCCCAGCAAAGATGAAGGTGAGCTATAAACAGGCAAATAAAACGCCCTATCGGCACCCATGAATTATTTCGTGAAAATAGGACAGAAAGTTCTGTTCTCGGAAAAGGTCCTCGTCCACGGGGATACGCCACTGAAAGGGTGATGATCACGGTTTCGGGGCTTATTGTGGTGCAAGAACACTTGCCTGCACCCTGGTGACAGAAACAAGGAGCTGTTGGCTATGGCATCCGACTGTCAGCTTATGTTTCCTATCTCGATGAGCATGAACTTTTGGAAATAGTACTCACTGTTCATAGTTTTTATTCATTTATCTCATCACATGGTGTAAATACTGGTAGACAGTTCCTCATGCCAGACCATAATATGATCAGAGGGCTGATCACACGTAAGACTGTCCAGCGCAGGTGCCGTGCGAATGTGGCTGGCTCCAGGTGATGGGAACGGATACGGGAAACAGCAATTTTAGAGGCCTGGGCTGACCGGACCTCCTTCGACACCAGGTCATCGTGATGTTTCGTTTATTTCATATTCGAAGCGCATTAACATAACACAAAAAGTTAGGCACCTTTGTTTATCTCCTCCCCTTTCCCCTGCCGCCTCCTCTTCTGCTTTGTCCTCCGCGACCTCCTCCTCTTCCTCCACCGCCTGCTCGGCCAACTGAGCCTCCTCCGCGAGCACCGCCTCTCCCGCCGCCGCGGGACTTGCCTCCGCGCCCACTACCGACGCCGACGGTACTTCTGTTTCGTCTTTTCTCCGCGAGATCGCGCTGCTTAAGGATTTGGTCGGAAGAGCGCATTTCAGGCCGCTTCGTGCGTGGAACGGAGCCGCCCAGAGCCGGACGGGTCTCGTTCTTCCGGTGTCGAATCACTGCCACAAAGCACACCATCGTTACCGAAACACAACACCATCCACCACTCACACTTATACCCAGACATCTAGCTGTCATGCACGCAGTCAGAACTAATCGAAGCCGGAGATCACAGCGATAGCCGAAGTATAAAAAAACGCGGTTGGTGAATCATCAATAACACATCCAGACTCCTGCGGAAGGTGCAAACCTGTCTGTTGATCATATGCCTGGCAGGTAAAGCCAGCATACCTACCATGGCAGCAGGGTACCAACCACTGACACCCCATAGAACGGACACTCACCCGGCACCCCAGCAGGCCAATGTGTCCAAATTTAGGAAAGTAAACGGAAAACGACACTCAAATGGGAGCATCTTTGCATCATTGATCCAAAAGTGTCCTGCCTACCTTAACTAGCTCATGACAGTTTTGACATGAGAATATATAAATGCAAAAATAAACTTCAAATTTGATATTTTAATTGCATGTTTGCATGACAAAATATCCAATAATTGTTTATTGCATCCGACACTGAAATGGAAACGAGCTTAGATACACTACAACAGGTGAACACTAAGTTCCATATCCCAGCAGGGCAATCACTCAGACACCGCAATGCACACTCACTCCCGACAAATCAGCGCACGGACACTGACCATGGATGCCGCGCCGCGTGGAGCCGGTACGCGGCGGCGCCTCCTCCGAGTCCCGCTGAGCGTCCTGATGCGTCCGCCTCTTCCACTCGTTGTACTTGCCCGACTTGGCGAACGTGGCCGGGATCCAGATGCCAGACTCGGTGCGAATCTTCCTGTTCTTGCCGTCCTGCGGCGTTGGCGTAACACGGCCTCGTTGTAGGCTATTCGACCGGTGTGCACTTTTAAGCGCACGCACTCAGGTGACAAATGGGAAGCATTTTATCTGAAGTTCACCCCGACGAGAACGTCAGCACTCATGCTCATCTCTCCCTTCTCTGGCGCACACTCACTGAATGAAACCCACCCATACACCAGACACTACTTTGTGGAAAGAACGCTACTGAAAGTTCCGATTGCCGACCATTACAAATGGATAGGGAAGATTGGCCACAACACCCATATCACCACATAGCAGGCAACACTAATATATAATGAAGACAATGATCGGATTTCTTTTGGATATCATTAGTTTTCCGAGGGTCCGCTGAGCACGTGGAGCTTCGTGAATAACGAAGCCAGACACGATGTAAATGACATCAAAGCACATGTAGACCGAACTTACATTTGAATTCCCAAAAAACTTCTTCTTCTTTGGGTCCCAGTGTTTGGCGGTCGCCTTCTGCTTGGCTCGAGTGTCATCGTCCATGGTCAGATCCAGTACGGCATTGTTGGCCTCGCGATCGAAGGCGCTGGTGACCGAGTACCTGGCACAGAGAGTGGCGTTATCGGATGTACCGATACCGAGACTGCTGTCGAAGAGTAACTCATACACAGGCCGCTGTTGAAGAATAACTGACACACAAGCCTAGCATACTGACTCCTGTCACAAGATATTTGATACACATACTTCTGCCATAGAGCATTTGATACACAGTCTGTTGTCAGAGAAACTGACACATACATAACGGTGCCACCTGGCAAACGGAATGGTTTTCTAGTATGCCCAAACGTGGCACCAGTGTCCTAAAATTACTTCACCATTAACTGTGTGGATGAAGAAAGAAGTTGCTTGGGAATAGTGAAAGATTGGAAGAAAATAAAGGATCGCCAATTAAGGATTAAAAAAGCAGAATGCTGTTGTAATATACATATTTTACTTCTGTCACATGCATTTTACATTATTTAGCTGTCGTGTGTGTAATGACTGCCCGCATATGATGTGGCATAATGGTAAAAACCTAAGACAAGGATGAAATAGGACAATTTCATTAACTGTGAATTTCCAGGCCACACTGTCAATTATTTTACACTGCGTGGCACTCATCGCACTAATGATATCTAATGATATATCTGACACAACAACCTCATACCATACCGGGTATACATGGCACGCCATCACACCACAGTTGATCCAGAAGCCCGTGACACGACAGACCAGAGCGGGGCCCGGCGGCGCAGCCTACCCGGTCTCGGTGTGGTGCGTCTTGCTCTGGTAGGGGATGTAGTTGTCGTTGTCGCGAGTGGTGTGTCGCGGCCGCTTGTCTCGCCGCTGACGGCGCTGGTCGTACTTCTGTCGCGGCTGTACCACCCGACTGAAGGTGTCGCTGATGTGGTCGGCCGTGGAGGCGGCCAGCGGCACCCGCTCCTCGGCGGGGACGACCGGCTCCTCTGGAGATACACCGCACCGCGTCACCCAGGGGGTACCGGTCATGTCGCCCCGCACCGAAGCCAAAATCCCGCGGGTACATCAGCCAAATTACCCCGCACCGGACACAATGTCCCGAGGAACCAGCAACACCATATCACCACAGACGCAACATTTCGGGCATAGATCAACCATATCACCCCACACTAGATGCAAACACTGGGGACACATCAGCCACATCGCAATACACTGGACGCACTACCCCGGAAACACACTAGCCACATCACCCTATGCTGGACGCACTACACCATGGCACATCAGCCACATCACCTTACAATGGACGCGATACCCCGATGGTATAGCAACATCACCACATCCTGAACGGAGATCCTAGTCCATTCACTTAAAAAATATATATCCGCTTTTTCAACTTTGTTTTGAAGACATTTTTATGGCCACATTTCCTCTGAAATTCCGGAATTATTTTGTTTCTGCATTTATCCAGAGGGCGTAACTCATGACACGTGCCCTCTGTGCCCCAAAGCCCGGCCATCGGCCAACTCAATGTCATCTGGCGCAGAGATGAAGAAGAAAGAAAAATGGAAAGGAGACTAGAAAACGTTACGTTGAAGATGGTGAAGAAGATGCTACGCTGGACCGTCGTGTGCAACATGAAGTGAGTGGTACCTCAGGTTTGGGATGCGTGCACCATATTCGGTAGTCTGAGTTGGCAATTCAGCAACAATGCATGCAGTTCTGGTTGATGTTTAGTTGTCAGTGCGCTTGTGCCGAATTTTGAGGTGATGTTGACGAAATAAGGCTCCTCTCCTGAACATGGCGCAGCTACCTGACATTTGAAGTAACTATACCGAGCTGCTGAAATCAGTTGTTCCTATTTATGAAATGTTTACGTCGCCGAAACTTCAGGCACCAGGCGCGCATCCCGACAGCTTGTAAGGAGAGCGCAAATTCCGTCAGTCAGCAAAGTCCTTGTTGCAACGGTGTGATACCCGACTCTGGTATCACAACTTAACGGTGTGATACCTGCAGAGCGGAAGCTATATAGCCCGCCTCTCGCCCTCGCTCGCCCAACGATTCAGAATCGGCTTCCCGGTGTATTAGATTTGGCACAATCCAGCCGCCCAGCTACATAAAGTCCGGTAGCAGTGTCCTGGCCTGCGAAGCCTTACCTTCAAGTTGGTCGTCGGCCTCCTCCAGCTCGCCAGCCTTTCGTTTGGCGGCGGCGCGTTCAATGACCCGTTCGTCCTTGCTCCGTTTGGCCTTCATAACTTTGGCGCCGCTCTGGTGTGTCGTCACACCCACCTCAAATATGGTCTGCAACGGGACACCGGAATTTGAGAGCGGGGGAGGGGGCAGCATGAAAGGAAGATAAATATTTATCGGAAGAGTTTGCAAGAGAGCACATGGAGTAGAGTTTTGCATAGACAGGGACGATTTGCATATAAAGGCATGGATGGAAGATATGCAGGAGTAAGGAGTAAAGCATGGCGAAACACTGATATGGCGGCGTTCCGGAAGTATACATCCGACATTAGATGGTTTGCAGATATGCGCCGCATTTGGCGAGGTACATTCGACCAGACACAATTTGTGCCACATACGCGGAGTAAGTCTTCGCAGATACTTGGAGACATAGAAGGTTCAGAGGCATGCCAGTAAACCCATCAGGGGAGATGCTCCCGCGTGAGAATAGGTAAATGTACCTTTGATGTTAGACATGGAGTTATTGGATCCTAAATCACCAACCAAAAAGGCGGAGTGAGAGAAAAAGTACACCCAACCACACTACCAGTAGTTAGTAAGCTGTTTGGCCTTACGGACTCAATTCCCTCACAAATGTGTTTATCTTGATCCCAGCGAGCTGGCGATTACATGACAAAGTATGTGGAGAACTGCACCAGCCAGTGGTTGTGCTGACCCTGCTGGTTTTATAGGCGCGGACACCGTCGATGAAGCCTTGTCTCTCCTCGCCGATGGATGTGCCGGCCGTACGCAGGACCGGGTGGATGCCGAGCGGCCGCCGACCCTCCTCCTTGGCACGCCGCACGCTCGACATGCTGGCAGCCGGCCGCGACCGCAGGTACTGCTTGAAGTCGTCCTGGCTGCTCTTCAGCGCCGCACGCTAGGGAGCAGTCAGCGCCGGTCAGTACCGCACGCTATGGAGCAGTCAGCGCCGGTCAGTACCGCGCGCTATGGAGCAGTCAGCACCGGTCAGTACCGCGCGCTATGGAGCAGTCAGCGCCGGACAGTACCGCACGCTATGGAGCAGTCATCACCGGTCAGTACCGCGCGCTATGGAGCAGTCAGGACCGGTCACTACCGCACGCTGGGGAGCAGTCATCACCGGTCAGTACCGCACGCTGGGGAGCAGTCAGCACCGGTCAGTACCGCACGCTATGGAGCAGTCATCACCGGTCAGTACCGCGCGCTATGGAGCAGTCAGGACCGGTCAGTACCGCACGCTGGGGAGCAGTCAGCACCGGTCAGTACCGCATGCTATGGAGCAGTCAGCACCGGTCAGTACCGCATGCTGGGGAGCAATCAGCACCAGTCAGTACCGCACGCTGGGGAGCAGTCAGCACCGGTCAGTATCGCACGCTGGGGAGCAGTCAGCACCGGTCAGTACCAGGCACAGGTGGCTGTCAGTGCGGCCCATTTCGTACACTGGGGGCAGTCAGTACGGTCAATGCCGTGCGCTGGGGGCTATCAATACGATTAATCCCGTACGCTGATGGCAGTCAGTTCCGATCGGTGCCGCACACCCAGAGCAGTTGGTGCCGGTGGCAGCCAGTGTCTCTCTGCATGCCACCGTTCTTAATGCTTCCTAATACCGGGACTTGTGTTCTTCTGCAGTGAAACTCAGCGTGGGTGAAGTGTGAAGAGCTCACACAGTTATTGATTGATTATTTGGGCTTAAGGGCGCGTGGACTACTAAGGTCATTTTGCGCCCATTGCTCACACAGTTAACTCACGGGACTGGAACACTTTAACTCACTGGAGAACCATGGGAAACTAACCTGATAGGGAACTGATGACAGATAATCTCACTGATGGATCACTACTGACTTAACAACTATATTATCCGACAGAGACACTGACCAGCATGTGACCTTACTGATGGGGAGGCTGACGGTCGGGTGAGCTCCCCGATCTCCGACAGGGACACTAATCACCAGGTGACCTTCCTGACAGGAGGCTGACGATCGGGTGAGCTTCCCGACGAGGGTGGTGGCCCACCTAGTCAGCTCCTTGGTGGGGCGCTGGCTCACCAGGTACTCTCCCTGGCGGAGGACTGACTCACCAGGTCTGCGGATGACTCGTGCCATCGCTGGATACGCTCTGAGTCCACGTCCACCAGCTCCTGGGGGATGGCGCCGAAGAAGCCGTGCCAGCTGGCGCCCTGGAAGCGGCACACAGGTGACCAGTGAGAGCAGGCGACATCGTCCATATCACATCAATTGTCGGTCAATTACAGCTGACAATACAACCAGGTAGTTGGTTGTGCTATTCCGGTCGCTAAAACTGGCCTTAACCAACCTGTTATGGCCAGTTTTGTCGGCAGAAGTTGTCGAAGTCGGCATTAACTGGTAAAAATCTTGCATTATTTGCATAAAAATAGTTCCTTGGGATCATACTTCAAGGAGAAAAAAGCATTATTAATCCTGGCAATGTGGTGGTGGATCAATTTGATCCACTGAGGCTACTCTTAAAACGTTCACGATTGACTTTGCAACTTGGTATATTTTCCGACAATTAATAAGCACACATGCCAAAATGTAGATTCCATCTGTAAAAGTCATTGATCTAGAGGAAGTTAGTCAACTTACGACTTCGTCTCAATGCGGTACTTAGACGTACTTTTAAACATTTGTCATGAACAAAGCGTGCAAAATAGTCGTCAAAGGTGAGTGAATTTGGGCGCAAAATGACCTTAGTAGTCCACGCGCCCTTAAGCCCAAATAATCAATCAAAGGTGAGTGAATTGACAGATGACAAAAGCAAACACAAATTTAAACCGAGATAAGGTGACCGGGTGCAATGGAGTTTTAAACTGCATATTTCTTCTCTTTTGTTTTTTTTTTTTGGGGGGGGAATACGGAACTTACGTAATGGCTGCCCACGTCCTCTTATAGTGTTCCAAGCTTCCACTCTGCATCTGATCAGGTCACTGATATATAGCCTGACATCCACAAGTATGCATACCATTAGCCTTGAACACTCTAGGGGCTAAAATAGGGAGCATTGAGTAGTAGAAATGGCAATATCAGGATAATTGTGCACGCCGATTATGGTTTTGATGTGATTAGGATAAGGAAACGTCAGTAGAAGACTGGGGATTTTGTACTGAAAATATCGTGTTTGATGGAATATTTTGTGCAGTTTTCTCAAGATTCAGAACAGAACAGAGAAAACGTTTGCATTTAGCTAAGCCACTCGTTACTATTTTCTTCAGCAATATCTGATTCGAAGGCCGTCAGCTCGAACAGTAGATCACATATTTCCTGATACTTGCTCTGGAACTGAGCCCCGACCCTGCCCTTTGTAAGTATTTCAGTTGTATAGTAGATATCGAAGCACGAAATCACATATATTTCACAACCAGAGTCGTAAAACTGCGGCGGGGTACGAGCGACTAACTGCATCCGACATTGGGTTACTCAACCCGACCTGGAAGCTCAACCGAAAGAAGTAGACAAAAATGCTCCAAGTTGCAAGTAACTGACAGTTCAAGGATGCAGCTACATCATCTCGCTTGCCGCATCCCTCTGTCTAGCCTACGACAAATTGCATTACTAAAGGTAAACAGAAAAGTGTCACTCCTCCATACTTCTGGTTGGGAGATAAGCATCCTATCCTTAGACTGCTCACCCCTGTGCCATCCCTCCCTGGCACTGAACTAGTCTCCGTGACACAAATCAAGCACGTCACCTCTTTGCTATCTAGGTCGCATAACAAGTGCTGCGGCGCAGTGTATGACAAGCTGCCCGTGCGCACGAAAATGCCGCCGCAAATCTCTTCTTTGAACACAGTTCGGAGTATTTTGGAAAAATACTTTTCTTAAAGTTTGTAAATCTCAAATGGAAAGGAACAGATTAGATCCCGGTGAGATAATAACTTAAAATGTTGTATCACGTGAAAAGCTCTGAAGGCTTTAATCCTAATCTATCGTGAATCTCATGCATGAAATAGTCACGGGACAGCAGTATTTCAAAGCAGCTACCACGCTTCGAAACTAGAATCTCACAATTACGGAACGCGTTCGTCACCAGATTTGCTATTTGGGCTTTATGACGCCTTGCCCAGAATTGACCATTCGCGTTGTCACCAGATTGGAACCACCTCTGAGCCGAGTCACGCCGACGGAGCCTCACCTCGTCTACGACAGTGCTGGGTGTGAATGTGAGCCCCGAGCCAAGGAACAGGTACAGGTCGAGCAGGTAGGGCACCTCTGCGTGAGTCAGCAGAGAATAGGCGGTACCACATCGGCCGGCACGCGCCACACGACCTGGCGACAGATACGAGATACACACGCTGTCACTGCGACAATGCGGACGTGGTGTGGTGGTGAGGTATTGTGGTCTCACAGTACTGGCAGCTTCTCAGATGCAGTGTAAAATAATTCACCATGTGGCCTGGAAATGCACAGTTAATAAAGTTCTGGTATTTCATCCTCGTCTTCGGTTTTTACCATTTTGCCACATGATGTATGCACAGTCATGCAATCCTTTATTTTCTTCCAATCTTTCACTATTCCCAAGCAACTTCTTCCTTCATCCACACAGTTAATCGCGAAGTAACTTTAGGACACTGCTCGGATATCGGCAGGGCAAGACATGGACTGATGTCAAAATGTCGGCCGTGGAAAGCCGACGGGGGTGGGTTTGGGCTTCAGGGCACGTCCGTAGGCTGGTGAAAAGGGCACACAGGAGACAACTGGGTACTGTATAGGAATTGTCTCAGCTAAATATCTAAAACATCACTCTGGTTACACCTCATATTCCTCATTTGAACATGTATGGGGGAGAAGCAGAGGTAGGTACATTGGTGAAGAAGGAAACATTAACTCATAATCTCATAAATTGGCGGCGATATTGTTATGTGAGGTGGTGACTATGTGATACACAAAAAAAGGATAAGCACATCGTATGCAACACCAAATAGAAATCCGTCAGAAAATATAGGAATTGATCTGCAATTCTCCAAACTGGCATTGCTCTAAACTCTGGAATTATATGAACCAGACAGTCGACTTACCGACTCTATGCACGAAGAGCTTGGGCTTGGCTGGGAAGTTGTAGTTGATGACATTGTCCAGGTGCGGGATATCGATACCGCGGGCGGCCACGTCAGTTACCACCAGCACATCCACCTGGGTCGGGTCAGATCATAGCGTTACCACAACGTGACAGTCAACACTCATGATATAATTATATGTTTGTGACCATCCGCGTATCCTCACCTTCGAAAGCACCACGGTGAAGAGGTGACTGGCATGGTGTGGTGAGACATAGCCTCCAAACCCGCCTGACGCCTACAATCTACAAATAAGGCCAACAGTTTACGACTTCGCGATATGCCACACAAAAACCTCATGGTAACATCCGGAAGATGTGGCATGCAAATCATTTTCCGATCTGCACTCAGAAAGATACCAATAACTGGAGGCAAACCGGCACACAGAGGTTGACTCACATCCAATTCAGATTCCAGATGGGGCAGATTAGCGCTCAACCTACCCTCTTGTGTCTAAACTTGTCTGTGTTGATCTTGCGGGCTGCAGGGTCCAGGTCAGAGTAAAGGAAAGTAGCACTGATGCCGGCTCGCTCCAGCAGCTGGAATACGCCGCAATAACGTCATGAAACGTCACGACTCGGGCGAAATAAAACACACCAATGACGAAATACTTGCAGTAAGCCACAGTGTGGACAAAGCACATCAGTCACATCACAGTGCCTCACAGCGTCACAAGTCGCGACAATCCAGAACAAGACGAGCACTAGTTGGGAACATAAAGTCGCAAAGTCGCAGCGCATATCAGTAACGACAGAGTACTCGTGATGCACGACGACCACCGCCAAATATAATGGGTAGGCAGAAGAAACGCTCAGCAGATGCACGAGGCACGCCAGAGGTACGGGGCACGCCGGAAGTACAGGATACGCCGAAAGTACGGACACACCAGAGGTATGAGGCACGCCAGGGGTATGGATATGCCAGAGGTACGGATACGCCAGAGGTACAGGCACGCCGGAGGTACGGGACACGTTGGAGGTACGAGGCACGCCAGAGTTTCGGACGCGCCAGAGGTACGGACACACCAGGGGTGCGGGGTACGCCAGAGGTACGGATACGCCAGAGGCACAGGGGACGCCAGCCGCAACCCACCAGTCGGATGTACTCGACGTGGTGTTTGGTGGCGGCGAACATCACCGTCTGCTGCTCGCCAGGCATCACGCTCTGCAGCAGGTGCAGCAGCACCAGACCGCGCTCCTACTCAGGACAGCGCAGGTACGCCAGCTGCAGCTGCTCGGACAGCTTGGACTCCACGTCCAGCCTGCCGAGCACGATGTCGCGACAGTCACGTGATGTGAGCGCTAAGTCCCACCCGTCTTCGGGCATACCGCTTACAGACGGCGACGAAATAACAAGTAATCCGAAATGGCGACGAATGCCGAACTTCGCGCTTCGTAGCAGACAAAGGTCGGTACAACCATCGGATGTTGCAAAATATATATTTTGACATTTGTTCGCATGGCAATTGTTGGTAGGATAAAGTTTCTATGCGTAAAGTTCACCATGTATACAGTATGTATTGTATACTTATTGGATAGCCATATTTATTGGTGATAGCAGGCTCCCTGTAAGTTGCCTACACTAACCTAGCCCAGGTTGGCCTAGGTTACCTGCTTAGCCCGTTGAACACAGCATCGGACCTCTATGCATATGAATACATCAATAAACGCGCACACAGGGACACTTCACAGTAGGACTGGATTTATGCTTTGTAATCCTGGATGTGGAGAGGAAGTATTTTTGGTAATCTAAAATTTAGAATACATGTTTCTTCCAACCCATGCCATCAGAATCTCAACTTGCACTTTGCAGCGAATCTTGAGCACTGATCACAGAGCAGTTCACTGGCAAACAGTACCATACAATCTCCAAATGATAAAATGGGAGGGTAATTATCAGGAGGAAAATTCACCGGAAGCCAAAAATCCGGGAACATCCCTTCATTCCAACCCTGCCAGACAGTTCACCTAACCAGGCCAGTAATTTCGGAATTAAAAATACAGTCCCCTCTCCCGCCCCCCCCCCCCCCTTGATTCGTCGGTAATATCTCGAGAAGTTCATAGATATTTCACGCTTACCTACTCTACACCGCTCTGATATCGGCAAAAGCCGGTATCTTGCAGCCCGGCCGCGCAAAGTGTATGGTTCTTAAGTTCACTATCTGTGTAATTAGACGCTTGCAACTTAAAAGGTCATCCTTGATTAGTTGCTCAATCATTGATGCCCAAGAATTACGATCCGCGCCAGTCATTCACTTTCTGGAGCAGGGCTCAAGGCAACGCTATCGGAATGGCTTCTGGCTCGTTGGTCTTGCATAGCTGGGACAAGTAAAATGAATGGCTTGACCTACCCTAGCGTGCCCAATGTCAATTGGACGAAGCCAGGGAGGATACGATTCTGACCGAACGGCCTCATCAAGTTTGAGCTCGTACAGCTGTTGTTCTGAGAAGCATCGTCAGGCCAGGGAGGGCGACTCTTGGCACTCACACACCAGGAGCGATGGACTATGTCCACCCACCCAACCACCACCAGTCTGACCGTGACCAGTCCCGCCACTGACCTGACCACCGCCAGTCTGACCGTGACCGGCCCCACCACTGACCTGACCAGCACCAATCTGACCGTGACCGTCCCCACCACTGACCTGACCACCGCCAGTCTGACCGTGACCGGCCCCACCACTGACCTGACCAGCACCAGTCTGACCGTGACCGGCCCCACCACTGACCTGACCACCGCCAGTCTGACCGTGACCGGCCCCACCACTGACCTGACCACCGGTCTGACCCCGTGACCCCCCACCACCTGACCACCACCAGTCTGACCGACCGGTGACCCTACCACCACTGACCTGACCAGCACCAATCTGACCGTGACCGTCCCCACCACTGACCTGACCACCGCCAGTCTGACCGTGACCGGCCCCACCACTGACCTGACCAGCACCAGTCTGACCGTGGCCGGCTCCACCACTGACCTGACCAGCACCAGTCTGACCGTGACCGGCACCACCACTGACCTGACCACCACCAGTCTGACCGTGACCGGCCCCACCACTGACCTGACCAGCACCAGTCTGACCGTGACCGGCCCCCACCAGTCTGACCGTGACCGGCCCCACCACTGACCTGACCAGCACCAGTCTGACCGTGACCGGCCCCACCACCAGTCTGACCGTGACCGGCCCCCACCAGTCTGACCGTGACCGGCCCCACCACTGACCTGACCAGCACCAGTCTGACCGTGACCGGCCCCACCACTGACCTGACCAGCACCGGGTCCGACAGACCGGCCCGCGCGAACTCCACCAGCAGGCTGGGCAGCGTGGCCGAGAACAGCAGCGTCTGCCGCGCGTCCGGCAGGCGCGCCAGGATCTCGCGCAGCTGCTCCGAGAAGCCCATCTCGAACAGCCGGTCCGCCTCGTCGAGCACGACGTACTCGACCGCGTCCAGCCGCAGCTCCATCTCCAGACACACGTGCACGAACCTGGCAACACGTGGTCACATCACACTGACAGCCTTACACACCAGTGGCGACACAATGACACGACACGCTGACAGTTTTTCACATGCCAGTGATGACAAACGATCGCATCACACTGACAGCGCTAATGGTATGCCTACATAGCAGGACCTTACGCCACTGCGCCAGCGACAAGACTACGTTAGTTGAAAAATGACCCCCTTACTCCTTTCTCATCAAAAGGTCACCTCTTCGAAGGCTAGATTAGGTAGCTTGAAGCCACAGCCATTTTGTGCGTCTCTGTGTATTGGGGTTTAGGGGCGAATCGCCTGCAGTGGTCATTTTTAAATTTCGCTACTCTACATAACAGGCCACTTGCTTGGTATTTTACTTCAACTGAAACGAGTGTGGCTTAGTGTTTCAAAGAAAACATGAAAACTTCAGAATGTTTAACCTCCCGGATGGAAAATAGGTTTTATAAAAACGGAAACATACTTATGTGACTGTGGGGCAGCGTTATAATACCCCCAACAACAGTGGAAGTGAACTGACCCGGGATCATGCCATTACTATAGCACAATGACCAGTAGTGGTGGTGATTGGGGGATCACCAGGCTCACCTGCCGGGTGTCGCTATGATGATGTCGGGCTTCTCGTGCAGCGCCATGAACTGGCCCTCCATCGAGTCCCCGCCGAGCACCGCGGCCGCCCGCAGGTTGGAGAAGCGACCCAGCTCCTTGGTGAAGCGCAGCGTCTGCAGCGCCAGCTCCCTGGTGGGTGACAGCACCAGCGCGCGCGCGCCAGACATGGCCGACGCCACCTGCAGCCGCTCCAGCATCGGCAGCAGGAAACACGCCGTCTTGCCGCTGCCGGTGCGTGCCATCGCCACCACATCCTTACCCTCCAGGATCAGCGGCATACACTGCAAATTTTCACCTAGTTATCGATGTGCGTTGTACGCTGTCCTTTCATCGCAGAGTTCACTGCAAACCAGAGTTGGATTTGAGCTCTGTAACCCTGAATGTGTAGATAATTGCATGGGAAATCGAAGATGGAGAGGATATTTTTCTTCCAACCTGTGATATCAGAATCTCAACGTTCATCTCCCAGTGAACTTTGAGTGGGCTGAGGGATTCGAACCAGCAATTTTGCGATCAAGAGTCTAACACCCTACTGATTGAGCTAACATGGCCCCTAAATAAAACCCTCTAAAAAGGCGCTAAGATGCTAAGCAGCATGCATGCGAATCGCTGGCAGGCGGCAGATGAAGTCAGCTCGCTCACTTCCGATGGAAAAACTATGGATCAAAACCCGGACACGGTTTTCAGGAATAACCACACATACAGTTATGCAAATGATACCCAGAGTCCACTTTGTTAGTTATTAGGGCTTTAGGGCGCATCGACTACATTGGTCATGCAGCGAGTCCACTTTGTGTTACAGAAGCACCATCAAAAGCACACTGCCCATCAAGTGCTTACTGATACCATCATATAAATGTTTACCGATATATACAGTAGGGTACAATTAACACGCGCACGTCAGGGGGCATATATCTTCCCCCTCCGGTTTTTCCTCATTTGCCGCCAAACTAATCAGGTTAGCAAGGCAAAAACTCGCTTAGCTGTTCATTGGTCTTTTCCGCATATCCTCACACATTTTTAATCCTGGGTCATCTCAGGTCAGGTCACCAGGTCAGGCGAAGTGACCCAACTACACTCGGAGTTCTAGGTGGCATAACTTCCACAATAATTGAACGATTAATTTCAAGCTTATAACGTGTCATAATCTCATCAGGGACCATAATATATATATATATATATATCGTTTTTTTACCGTAGTATTGACCTTAGGTCAGGTCGCGGCCATGGCTTCCCCATTATAGGGCTATGGTAAAATATACAAATGTTTCCTGGTTACATATTTGTGCTCGGAATGATCTCAGAACGGTTGTGGCATGTAGATGGAAGCTATGCTCAATGCTACTGCTGACATTTTTGCTCAGTGACCTCACCAAGGTCTCTGAGGTCACCTGAGATCACTACACATTTCTGCGCATTATATCGCACTGCATTGAGCTAGAAGGCTGAAATTACCGTCATTGTGCTTGCATCGCCAAGACGTGACGATTGATACATCACAAGACCCCCTAGGCGACTTAATGACCTTGATCGAAGGTCATGACTTCATGACCACGACCCGAGTTTCGGTTGACCTGACCTTAAATTACACCGCCTATTGTCGGTAGCGCATTTCACGGGCTGTCGAATAGCGTTCGCCGTTTGTTTCTATCTGTTGCAAGTCCTGAGATATGTGTCAATATCTGAGTCCTACCTGATCTGGTCGAATTTGGTCTATGATGGCCCAGTGACCTGAATGTTGACCTGAGCGAAAAAATGACCGAAACACTTTCGATACAACCCGTCACCAGCTATCCAACGCCGTTTTCCGTTTGTCACTAGCTAGCATAGTTCCAGAGATCTTAGGGGGCAGACATCTGCCCCCCCCGGACCGCAGACCACCGGACGTGCGAGTGTTAAATGCGGAGCCAGTGGAAGGCAAATCCGCTGGTCAAGGGGTACATCTCTAGCGCACTTTTTTCCTGGACCCTCGCAAAGCCGGCCGAGAAATGTCCCTACACCTCACCCTCAAATAGCAACTACCCGAGAAACCAACCCAAGCTTTCTTGGCCTGGAGACAGACACAATCCTGGCATTCGCACCTCCCAGCTCTGGAGCATTAGAGCGAACAAGGTCGATTGGACAGGGCCGACATGTCTAGGAGAACCAGCCGCAAAGGGTGACGGCAGCCAGGACGCGACCGGTCAAGGCCCGGCATTGTATGCTTTGTTGGCTACTCCATGGGAAGTCAACTTTAGAAAAATAATAATTCGGGAAAACTTTTTGTTTTGTGATGTGATGAAAAATTTTATTTCATGTGATGTGATGTGGTTGATCCTAAAGCCCAGCAAAAAGGATGCAGTTCAATGCCATGCTGTCAAGATGCATTCTTATGCTATGGATGCAAAGGCTGGCACAGAAAGTTTGCAATGAATAGCACTAAATGTAACTCGGACCCCCCCCCCCACACACACACTTATTAGAAATGTTCGCAAACGTATGCACGTTTCAACTAGCGACAGTGTATACAGGTACCCATTAGGTACCTACCTTGACTACAACAGTGCTCTTAATTCTACATTGGGCAAGCTATCCGTACCAGTACGAGCAGCGTAAAACAGCGTAAAAAAGCATGGATACCTTGAGATCCATCTCTCCTACAGTAATATATGCATACCTACCAATAAAAATGCATTAACAGAATCGAAAACCCTGAAATCAAAGACACAAAAGGGGTTAAAGGCAAAATGCAATGCCAGATGGAGGCTGCATGGGGCGTTCGCCGACAGGAATGGATCGCAGCCAGTGTACATATGGTCTTGGACCGTGAAACAACGAACGTCATGTCGGCAGCACTTGGCAGCATTTTGTTCAACAATGCAAGCATAGCAGCGACACCCCCTGCACTGACCTTTCTTTGGATTGGTGTTGGCACCTTATAGCCACGCTTTATTATACCCTTGTACACAGCATTGCTGAAGCCCATGGACTGAAAGCCACCCGACTTCCTGTTCTTCCTGTTCTGCTCGGCCACCAGGCGACGTGTGTCCACCTCCTCAGCATCAGTCCCACCATCTGGCTCCTCGACGTCGAAGCCGAATCCTGCCGACTTCTGTTTCTTCATATTGGGTTTCTTCATATTCTTCTTCATATTCTGTTTCTCTGCAGAAGCAAACAGAGCATGAAAGCAATAGCAATGGAGATGACAATGAAGTAAGTGCAGCGACAGAGGAAAATGTATCATATCCTACATCCAGGCATTAGATCCATGTCAGGCAATGCTCATAAGCACAATGTCTCAAGTTGGAAATGTGAGCTTGTGGGAATCACCATGCAAAAGCATGTGAAAACAAATGCAGGATGCATACCAGACCCTCCATGACCAAAAATCCCACCAATGTAATGGATTGAATTTTGCTGATGTTATCTACTAAAACATACTGTCAAGCTCACAGCATAAGGCGCCATTAATGATGCAGGGTAAAGGATGACAAGAATATGGACTTTGGAACTCCCCTGCTGCAGGCGCAGTATTCGGCACCATACTGCAACAGCAAATGTGTGGACAGACTGCAACTGTACTCTGTTGACAGCCAATGCAGACATGCATATATTTTAGTCCAATTATCGCAGCAATCCAGCTAATTCAAAAACAATCAAATCCATTTTCACAAATCAGCACAGTACATTCAAATTCTTCTACATGCATGTTGCACATAAGGTAGACTGCAGACATACTGCTTCTTATCATGGTACATGTGGATTGAAAACCAATCTTATCCAGCTGAAATTGGCTACAAATTTGCTGAAATTGGGTTCATCTGCACCCGATTACAAGTATGATGTAATACAAATATACAAGTATGATGTACACAACCCAAACTTAAATGCACTATGCCTGCTTCCAACTTCGCGCAGGCACCACGCTGTGTCACGGCCATCCAACTCAGCTTATGCTGCATACAACCGCTCAGCGTGACACTCTGTATCCCAGCATGAGACTGGCAATGACCATGCAGTTGCCTGCAATCTGGATGCACAGAGCACATGGCATGACGATATGACTAAGCGACCCATGGTTGGCCGGCTCGCCCTTACCCAATGTCAGATGTTGTGGCACTGCCTAACCTCAGCCACAAAACACTTACTTTGAGCAGAAAAAAAAATACATACACTTTTCTAAATGTTGCCATCAAAGCTGCTGAAATAAAAAGGAAATGAGGATGGGGATGAAACATTGCATAAAGAATAAGTGAATAAGTTTCAACAATTTAGTTATGTTAACCTATCCCATATTTCCAGTCACATCCTCAGACCCCATATTGGGGGTTGATACAACACCCCCCCCCCCTCTAATCTCGAAACTAAGCATTACACGAAAACGAAAGGTGTCATGTGTCAAGTGCTCAAGGAGTAGGGCCCGATACCTGGCCAAAATTGTTTCCCCAAAAGTTACTTCACTAGGGAGCCTAGGTTTTGATGACTTCCATCATGTTTTTGGCTGAGTTCATTTTGGTGGATTCGAGAAAAAAAAATCATTTTGAATCAGAAAATGAAGGCGAAATGGGCCAGGGCCCGAACATTTTTGCCCACCCAAAAATATTTATTAAAAAATGTTTAGCTTTTAGTTTTCTTTAATTTGTATTTTTATAATGTGTAGAGCAGACAGAAAACATTGTTTGCACTCAACTTGCTATTGTAAAAAATGTTTACCTTAGCTAGAATCTTTTATTTTGGCTTTAATGGACAAATATACAACACTAATAAGTAATAAAAAAAATGGAAACAATTATCAGATACGATTTGTTTACTCCATAAAAATAAGCAAATGCTTACAGTTTCATTACAATACCTTCATTCATTAAAGTGACACAACTGGTTGAACTGTTCTGGAGGTGACCTCATTTGACCTAAACTAACTCGTTGACCCTAGATGACCTGAGCACAAACACTTGACACAACATGCCAAATTGATGTGGGAAAGGGTACGTCAAATTTCGGCGCGTTACCGCGCGTCGTTCTTTTACTATCCGCGGAAAATCTTATGGGGGGCAATAACAACCCCACCTGAGACTTAGTGGGTTAGCAGAAACTATGCTAACTACTGAACTAAACTACTGTTTACTGCACAAACTAACAGCACTTTAACAGTAATTTAGCTGTTTAATAATGTTTTGAAAGCATGACAGTGGGGATGGACTCCATTTGTTATGGGATTAGAATTGCTCTGGCCCATAGCAGCAAAATGTCTTGTTAGGCATATCACAGGTGGCTCTAGTATGTTAGATGTCTTCAAATAAAAGTGCTTAGGTATGCTTGCTTGGTACATTTGGGCATACTTACAGCATTTTGAAAGCAATTCTATAATTAGTGATACATTTTAATCAAAATAGGTAGAACATGCCACTTAATGAATGTTGAACTGATATCCTTCTCTAGTCTTGGTGTTGTGAAGTTATACGTGTACCACCATGTCTCTTTTGTGGAGGTCTTCCGATGTGTTGTTAGGTAAGAGAGCTCAAAGACAAAGGGTCAAGAGAGGTAAGTGAAAACTCAGGTTCTGATGTTATGGTTCTGAACAAAAATAACATTTCCATAATTAGCTACCCAAAAAATTCACTATCCACTCTACATGCTCTCCACACCCAGGATTACAAAGCACAAGTCCAACCCTTCTGGGAGGTCTTTGAGAATTGCTTCTGTTTGTATTTCGTGTATAAGCATTATACTTATGTTCACAATTACATAATGGAATTCACAAACATCTCATAGCACTATTCCAGGTAAAAGGTTTTTTTGCGTGATGTGATCTGTTATTCAATATCACTTGTTGATAGCATGGAATTGACATTGTTATTGGTAACATATGCACCCCTACATTTAGGTTACATTATTTGAAAGCTGAGTGTTTCCAAATATACATAAAAAGGAAAGAAGTGTGGCATGATATAGGCTAAGAACTGGGTTGAAAGGAAAACTTTTTTTTTTTAATCAGCATGCTTCCATTGCAAGCTTTGATCTCCTGCCATGTTCATTTTGGCATCTTACACCAAATGAGAAGAAAAACACTACCATAGTATTGATGAGAAACAATCAATCACTAGAATTGGAAAAACAGTCTGTTCCTGGATTTTTGCCATCAATAACATTATCCTCACTATAAAATTATTATAATTTATCAACACCTTGAGTTGAATGATGCTGTTGGACAATGTATTGTTCTATGGACAATGTTTAAGGCTTACTGGAAAGTGCAGACTGTAATCCTGAAGCCACAGCATGGATAAAAATAAAAATAATGATAAACTGGTATTGTATGCCATACCACTTTACTTGAAATTGCATTGCAAAATGTTCCTGTAACACCATTTCTTATTGAGGGCATGCAAATGCTATTTATCAATGAGATACTTGTAGAAAGGACAACACAAATACTTCATATCAAGGAGCAGGGTGCTCAAAAAGACTTAGACAAACTTGTGAAGTGGTCTGAAGAATGGCAAATGAAATTTCATTTTGATAAGTGCAAAATCATGCATGTAAGTAAGCAGCATATGAAGGTTCCATACTTGATGGGTGGCCAAGTGCTATCAGTTAGTTATTAGGGCTTTAGGGAAGTGCTATCAGTGACTCAACAGGAGAAGGATTTAGGTGTTCAGGAAGCTTTACTGTGCATATGTCAGGCCACATTTGGAATGCTGCATCCAAGCTTGGTCTCCTAGCTATGAACAAGATTGTTGGCTTTTAGAGAGAGTACAAAAGAGGGCTACAAAAATGGTTAATGGCATAAGCAACCTGGCATATGAGGAAAGATTGAAGAAACTGAATATGTTTTCACTTAGATATAGAAGGCTGAGAGGAGATCTCATCGAGGTCTTTAAATTTGTCCATTGTCTGGAGAGGGGATACCTCGGGGAAATGTTTGAATTTAACAGAAATGATGCAATTAGAGGTCATAAATTCAAAATTAAAGTTAACCACAGCAGAACAAGGTTAAGGCAAACTTTCTTCACCAACATGGTAGTAGAACACTGGAACCAGCTGCTAGAAAACATCATCAGTAGCAGCACATTGAACATCTTTAAAAACAGCATAGACAATCATTATAAGAATAGAGGGCTTGCTTTTCAGTATTACATGGAGGGCTGATTGACATATTTGGTGGGAAACTGGTTCAGTGTACAGAGTGCAACCAAGAAGGGCCCTTGTGGCTCATAGTTGCACTAATCTCTTATGTCTTCATGTCTTTATGTCTTAATACTTATTGGAGAAGAATGTTGGTTGAGTGTTCAGAAAATGGTATATTCCACCCTATTCCATGAATAATTTATCACTGCTTCTAGCCACATGGGATTTGTGCAAAAATGAATGGTCACATCATGTAGATCATGCAAACATACACACTTTTACAATTTATGTTTCTTAAAATGTCATGTCCAAAGCAAAACACAAATGCACAACAGTTTGAAAAGGAAGAAGTGGTGAGTCAACAGGCAGGAGTGCATTTTTTATTCATAAGACCCACAATGGCCCAACCAATAAAGTGTATGCAAAGGAAGGATACCATAAGCCTGGATGAAAAGACATTCATCACCCCAGCCAACACCACATCCCATATTCCAAAGAAACTATCCAACATCCCACAGACCCATCAATACCTGCCCACCTTGCCTACCCAACCCCCTTCACTTGATCATGTGTAATACACATGAATCAAGAGCCCCACAAATAATCACCAAACTATTCATGCCTGCTCAAAGGGACATGCACAGTGCACACCCATTGATTATTCAGGTTTAAGGTTGTGCTGAATACAAGGTCATTTGGCATCCACACAGTGCATATTTGGCACAAATCTCATCCCATCCACCACCAACTAGAACTAAAAGACAAGACTCTCCAGACTAAAAATTAGGTATACCCTATGTATAAATACATTCAATGACAGACTCTGCACAACATTAACAGGTATTTAATGTCTTTTATCAACATTCAATTCATAAATGAACTAAATGCCAATAATACATAAAAATATTGTCTTCTCTCACTTAAGAAATCCACAAGACAAGCATTACAGTCATTTTACCTCCATGAAGCAAACAATGCAGCTAGGTGTGGTTCATTTAGGCTTTTTTTTAAGTTGGAAAAGCAACAAATTTTCAATTTTGTTATGTTGCAAACAAAAATTTCATTCAAACATCAATTACTCTAGGTTAGGTCAGATTTTTAAGTTCAAAATGTTTTAGATTTTCTGACATCCTTCTTTCCAAAATATTTATTAATAAGATAGGTTAGGTTAAGGTAGGTTAGGTTATCTCTTCAGTTTTTTTGGACATTACTTCTATGCCAGGCGTGAAACTCTTGTTGGGTAATACCCAGGCTGCAAAGTATGGAACTTTAAACAAGATATTATTGTTGAATGGTGCAGGGATGGCATCTGGTGCAGGCATGCAGATAACCCATGGACTACTACTGCCACTAATAATTCACACTACTTCTAAAATCAGAAAAAAAACAACACTTGGAGAAAACAACAAAAATAAACAGAGTGCACCACATTTGTCAGTTGATAGCTGCCAAGCTTTTAACACTCCAAATTATACTGCCAGTCAGTTCAGTGCCCTAGGTATTTGGCTTCACAGCAGTGGGAACTGTAGTTTGTGGGTGCTTTTATTATGCTATGAGTGGATTTGTTTTTCTTTAACATTAATTATGTGTTTATGTATAAAAGGTGTTTGCTCTAAGCCTCCTTATTTTCTACTTGGTTTTATATTTAGTGCACACGTTCAAGCTCCTTGGTGCAGATTTTTGCCCTCCCAGTGTGCTTCAGTGTGGAATTGTGCAGTGGCTGGTATGCCTCATTGAGTCATTTGCCACACATACATTTGCAGTCTATGGTAATACCTACTGTATATGTCATGCTGTGCATGTGATCTTTTTGGTGCTATTTTACTTGCCAGCTGAAGGCATACACTGGCATGGGAAATGGCTAGCCACATATCTAGCAGAAATGATGCAATTAGAGGTCATAAATTCAAAATTAAAGTTAACCACAGCAGAACAAGGTTAAGGCAGACTTTCTTCATCAACAGGGTAGTAGAACACTGGAACCGGCTGCTAGAAAACATTGTCAGTAGCAGCACATTGAACATCTTTAAAAACAGCATTCAACAATCATTATAAGAATAGAGGGCTTGCTTTTCAGTATTACAGGGAGGGCTGATTGACAGATTTGTTGGGCAACTGGTTCGGTGTACAGAGTGCAACCAAGAAGGGCCCTTGTGGCTCATAGTTGCACTAATCTTTTATGTCTTTACATAATGCTACAAACATTCATGAATATTGCACTGGAAAAAGAAATGCTAAGAATTCCAAAATTTCCTTCCAGTGTAAACAGGTAGGTATAGCAAACATTCTCTCTCTCAGAACCTAAGATTTCAAAGGAAAATGAAAACCCTGTTATGATCAGTCACCTTATTAACAACGTCAGTAAACCCAGGGCTTAAAATATACGGAAAGTATTAGATACATATTGTTTAAAATTGACAAAATACCATTGTTTAATACAACGAAGAATGGCTCTTAGATGATCCTGGGTTTTAGACATTGCGTGAGACGAAATGTACGACCCTCAATATACCAGGAGGTGCTGGGTTTACTCAACATCAAAAGGAGCGTTAGGGATCATGCTATATGATAGCATGATCCCTAACGCTACTTTTGATGTTGAGTAAACCCAGCACCTCCTGGTATATTGAGGGTCGTACATTTCGTCTCACGCAATGACAAAATACCTACACTCACGACCACGCTCACTCATGCATATAAATACAACATACCTACGACAAACAAGCAGGAAACTGCTTGACGAACGCGCAAATGAACCGGCCGAGGGCCATCGGACTGATCTCAAACGAGTAGCTTGCCTTTCCCTATGCACGTTGCGTAAAATGTGGCTTACGTCGTAAGTGCGTCAGATTAAGTGCTCCAACCCCATGTTCATGACAAAATGTCCACAATGTTCCTTGCGTTTATCTCGATATGCTTCCTAGTCAAGCTATGGGATCAATAACAATTATTCGTGTTTTTATCAATCCTGTTTTTGCAGCCTTACGGTACCATTCTATAAATTGTGCACTATTTCAATAGCTCCTGATTAATATTTTACTCGGTGGTCACGTTAAGGGCATTTCTAAATTGCTTTCCACAAGGTACAGTCACACGGTAATTCGAAAATTTTGTGACGTCTCGCTGGAACGTCATCGGTATTTCACTTGTGAGCAAGGTAATAAAGGGTCTCGGCCCGATCCATACAAGATAATTCAAATTGTCAAATGTTATGACTTACGATTTATTTTTAGTTTTCGGAAGCATTCGTGCAATGTTTCATCTTCTTGTTCTATCTATGAGCATTAAGAGGAGCTTTCCAGTGTGCAAGAAAATCCCGGGAATAAATAATGCGATGCCGTCGATGGCACCCGTAGGTTCGGCCGGACAATCCCATTTCTTGCATAGCCTGGTGCCTTCAGCCTAACCGCGACATGTTGTTTGTTTCCCATCTATGCTCCAGTGGATGACCGACTGTGACCCGGCTGGGCAGTGAGACAGCAGATTGTGATGCCCGGAAACGTTCCTATGAAGTACGGTTCTAATAATGTTTAGACCACTCGCATTTCCTCTTGTATTGAACACTACTGCAATTTTCAATGCGAATATACATTGCAAATATTACTGCATATGCATGAAATTTGAAATATAGCCAGTATGAGGAGGCAGTGGACAGGGGTTGGACCAAAGGAATTAGGGGAATGGCTCCATAGGATCCCATATTGAAGGTTAAAATTGTTTCGTGGCAAAGCCAACATTGAGGGAATTTTCCCCCCAAAAGTATATCAGACTACACCCCTGTGGCTGTATTTATATATCTACTATACAGTGCGTACATGAAATTGATATACATGCTCAATAGGGTGCGTCACGGAGGACCTTTTTTTGGAAATTGCACTTTGCTTAGTGAAATTATCGTGCAGATCACCTAAAAAATACCTGTGGTCGAAACCAAATCGAAATCAAACAATAAACAAAATATGCGACAGGCCGATAAAGAAACAAATTTGCCGGGGGCCCGGCGTTGAAGTCTCCAGTGATGGCGCTCCGTTGCGATTGACATCTAACACCACGCGTCCGGCCACCGTCGGAGCGCCGCCGCGGCGCTGTGACGAAAAAGGCGGCAGTCGATGCTGTGGATGACTGAGGAATGGATTCTGGTGATGAAGCTCATTAATAAAACTCAATGAAAGTGTTTAGTGGGGTAAAAGGCTTTTGATAAGCACCAGTCGCTTAATAAGTTGCCTGGATATCTGACGCATGAAACAAAGGTTCATTTTACGTCGCTTGTTCGTTCCATTTTCAATCAGTAGATCTATCGGCGTATAATGCTAATATTTTCACTTTTGAAAGCTTGAACATCTTCAAAATTCCTCGTCTGTTTACATCGAAGACCAATTAAGGCCGCGTTCTTTGTCGCGTTCCGTCCAGGAATTCCGTGGACTCTGACGTCATGTGTCGTTCTTTGTCCATTCCGCACGAATTCCTCGGCCCGATTTCGTGAATTCCCCGGGGAACGCGCGGAATAAAAAAAGCTGTCCAGCCCAGTCCTACGCGATTCTTTTCAAGATGGCGACGCACGCCGGAGATTGTACTCAGGGCCAGGATGACATTGGAAACTCGTAAGTGGTTATGAAATGGGTACCGATTGGACTGGATTGTGCGAAAATGTCAGTAGCGAGTGTTCGTTTTGCCATCGGCAGTGGTTTTTCATCGCCACGTAACGCAAATTTCACTTTTCGATTCAAAAGAGCAGTAAACTAGACACAATACCTGAAAATTCGTTTTCTGATTCCTTACATCTCCAGTGACCAATGCAAATGCCCTCCCTATCGCTGACATGCCTGTCAAAACCTTCCCTGGACATACCATGCATTCATCTACCTATTACGAGCCACCTCAGAATAGCTGTGCATTGTGATTCATTTGTTTTATGTTGACACCATGTGCATATTCATGTACAATTGGGCATAAGTTGCAAGTAACAAGAACACAGGTGGAAGCTTCATATAATTAACATCTTTGCCAACTTGTGATTCAACCTTATTGCTCCTTTCACGCAAGAGGATACATAAAAACAAAGGCAAAAACTTAGTGCATCTATGAGCCACAAGGGCCCTTCTTGGTTGCATGAACAGCAACAGCATACAATGAATGCTAAATTATGAAAATTAGTAGCATTGCATTCTCACCTAGTTAGCTCCAGAAATTCTCGAGCATCACTCACCCAGAGATGAGTTCTGTGGCCGATCAAGTGAATCCCATATCTGCAGGTACTGCAGTCCCTGAGATTATAGAAAAGTATGGATATCAGATAGACAGGGCAAGACACAGGAACTGGAAAGTGTACCTGAACAGAAATTGTGTGCTTAGAGTGCAGTGTAAATTAATTCACCATGTGGCCTGGAAATGCACAGTTAATGTAGTTGTGCTATTTCATCCTCGTCTTAGGTTTTTTACCACTTTGCCACATAATGTATGGGCAGTCATCATGCACATGACTGCTAAATAATTCATGTGACTGAAGTGAAAGGCATTCTGCTTTTGAATCCTTAAGTGGCATTCTTTTATTTCCTTCCAATATTTCACTATTCCCAAGCAACTTCCTCATTCATCCACACAGTTAATGGTGAAGTAATTTTGGGACACTGTTAGAGTGGCCACCACATCTGCTAATATGCTGTTAGAAAAGATTTCTGATGGAAGTTAAGACAAATTAAGTATACAGAAGTAAAGCTACCCTTCAAATTTGATTAGTATATTATCGTGGTTAACATACTCAGTATATTCATACAGCAATGTGCAGAGCTTTGAGTGCAGCACAGCTTTAAATGCCCCCAGATCTGTTAACTGTTAATGCTACTACATCATCAGGCAGCAAGTTCAAGGTGGCACAGCATCTGAGGCTAAAAATATCTTCCTACAATCCCAGGATGCTCACCTGTGAGCCAATTTCAGGGAGTGTCCATGTGTGTTCACTGATGCTGCCAGCACAAATGTGTAGGGGATCTTAATGGCAGAATGGCCATACACAATCTTCCAACATTTGATGGCTGCTCGAATCAGTCTGCCTTTCATCAAGCACAAATCTAGTTTCTGTAATCTGGCACCATAATCCAGACCATCCAGTCCCTCTGTTTCTTGTCTGCCTTCTCTGTACTGATTCAAGTTGCCTTAAAGCCTTAAATCACCAATGTAACCTGTATTCCTGTATTAGTATATTGTTGTGGTTAATCCATTCAGTATATTCATGCAACAATGTGCAGACACTGAATGCAGTACAGCTGTAAAGGCACTGCATGCTGTTAGGCCTACTACATCATCAGGCAATCAGTTTCAGGTGGCATATCATCGGAGTCCAAAAAATATCTTCCTGCAATCCACTAATGCATGCCTGTGAGCCAATTTCAGTGAGTGCCCATGTGTGCACCAATGGTGCCAGCATAAACATGTCAGGGGATCTTAATGGCAGAATGGGCATGAAAAACCTACCTTTCACTGAGTACAAATCTAGTTTCTGTAATCCGACACCATAATCCATATGTTTCATCCCCATTTTGTGACAACTTTTTCTGTACTGATCCTAGCCATTGTAGATCTCCCTTTTCTCACCTGGTTCTCACACCTGGTTGGCACCCCAAATTCCTTTTTACCCTTTTTGAGGAATTTTTTTTCTCCTTCAGATTGATTTTCACATTTACGACACACTTAGCAGCTGAGGCCATATGGAGTAGCCTGTCTCTCGCCATATCAGGAAGGGAGTGCATTGTAGGAATCAAACCCAACACCTCTGGAGTGCCAGAAGCTCAGCTCAATGAATGTTTGTTGTCCCATTGGCAGAGATTATATATTAAAAATCATAATAAAAGGAAAACATAACATCATTTGTAACTATTTGTTGTGTCTGGTGTCCTTTGTGGGTATGTGGATGAAATATGGTTAATTTGTGGTTGGAGAAAGGGTTCATTAGTAACCTTCCAGGAGTGTTCCCATTATGTCATGGTTGAACATTGCATGTAAACAAGCCTGGTTGTTGGAAGACTAGCTTCAACATCATTACAGCTCCTTAATAAGTGAAGTTTTGCACAATAATAATCATATGTACTACATGCAACAGCACCTTTAACATGTATTAGAGACAGCGTGCTTCCCTTGGGTACAACAACCCATTTCCTCTACCACTGTGCACACAGCCCCCGTCTCCTTCACATGGCTCCCATGTCCCCCCATGTTCCATTATGCATTATGCCAGGCATGTGTTTAAAGTTGATTCTTGAAGAAAAATAGCTGCAAGACTTTAAAAACTACATTTGTTCTTCATCGAAATGGGTCTGTGATGATTATCTGACATGTTTATGTTGTGTTTCAGGCAGTTATATATGTGCTCCATGTGCAGTAAAATTTTTGCTACCTTCGAGGAGGCAAGCAGCAGCTGTCCAACTCACAAGCCTGGAAGCACTGCCGATGCGAAGGAATCCGCAGATGAGCCAGAGCACCTGAAGTGGAATGTCTCCACAACCAAGTTGCTTCTGGAGTCCTGTGCTGGTGTGCAGATAAATGGAAAGGTGGGATCGAAGCATGATCAGGCACAAAAGTGGCAAAAGATTCTCCAGATTTTCAAACAGCATGGCTATTGCTTGAAAGACTGGGATGTCCTGCGCAAGAAGTGGTACCGCATGGTAGATCGGTACAAAACGTTCCGGGACCGCAAACGTACCAGTGGCGAAGGGTCGGTGACCTGGGAGTGGTTTGGCGACATGGACAGGTTGCTGGGGCTGGACCCCAACATAACCCCAATCGCCTCCCTAGCAACTGTGCCCCGCTCCACCGCTCCTCTCAAACAGGCACAAGTATGCCAACCAATTAAAAATTCAGGAGAGAACGGGCCAGTAAAAGTAGTGGCGTGGGGACGGCACTCACCCTCAACCTCGGCCTCAACCTCAGCCTCAACCTCAACCTCAACCTCAACCTCAACCTCAACATCACCCTCACCGTCTGAAGTACCCAGAAAGCGTCGCCGCACCACGCCTGGTATGGACAACGATATCAAGCAGCTGCTAGAAGAGGATATCCGCAGCAAGAAATTATATCGGGAGGAAAAACTGCGCATCAGCCGGGAGAAGTTGGAAATTTTGAGGACAATAGCACAAACTATGCAGCGGAAGTGACGTTCAAAAACGACATCAGGCAATAAATATGTCTCGATGAATCATCATTGTGAGTAGGGCAAGTATTCTCTGGGAAGCACCTGAGTGCTATGCCAACATTGGCTACTAGGATGTGTGTATATGTTGTCTTTCTTGATCCAAGAATGCAGGATGTGTATACATGTTGTTACTTTATTTTAAAAAAATGTCGGTACAAATACATACGTTCATTTTATACCCGCTGGCATCGCGTTCCCATGCTCATCACACTTCGCGGAAAATGCGCGCCACGCCGCTCGCGTATAAACTATTGGCGAAGGAGACTCCTCTCTAATATCAGATGGGAAAGCAATTACACAAGCCAACATGTAAGTCTGAGCAACATCCCACAAATTTTGTGGTCTTATTGCAGGCCAGGGAAGCAGTGGGCATATCTAAGCGGCACCAGATATATTTGTTAAACGACGTAGGTGTTCAGAAACCTCCTCTACAAGTTTTAATCACATTCAGACTCCGTGAAGCAGTAAAGATGGTAAATTTGCTGTTTAAGCTCAGCTTTTAGTTTCCAATCTCCTTTTGCAGCATACAATGTAGCATACAACCAAACAATTTTCATAGATCAACACCATTCACTCACAAGATCACACAAAAGAAGTTTTGCGAACAAACCGTGACATAAATGGCTCACATATAAATAATCCGGCGCGAAATTTAACAGAACGCTCCCCGGCTGCAGTCCACGAAATGTGCTACGTCACATTCCACGGAATCCGTGGACTGAAAGAGACAAAGAACGCACCCTAAATCATTCTGAGACACTTGATATCTTATTGTTATGAGAAATAGACCAGGCGAAATCGGCATCATGCTCCGTGCCACTACAGCCGAAGGAGACGGGCATACAGCGACGTCACCTTTTGTACGAGCGGCCACATTTTTTGTACGAACTATCATTTTATAACTACTACTTGTCTACATGCTCGACAGAAAACCCGACATGAAATCCTTTTTGCTGCTGAGCACTGGCATTGCCGACCTGTGTTTCAACTTCGCCACAATGTAACCGTGGCGGGCCTCTTCACCAATTACCTTCAAAGACGCCTCGGTCACTACTTTCACCATCCGTTCCACCGTCTGACTGTGCACGGGGTATGGCGGTACTTCGAGAGGACTCGCAATGATGTCTAGTAAGTCATCATCGGACAGTTGTTGCATCAAGGGCGGCTCGGTTATCGCCTCATTACACCAATCAATCAGCTCCATGATGCTGTTTGCCCCCATATTCACTTTTGGAAGCTTGAACATCCGCACTTCGTCAGTATCACTATCGACTTGAGTTCTGCGACACTGCTGGACTTGAGTGACCGCCATTTCCCGTGTGGCTTGATCTTGGCCCGCTGCCATTGCTAGCAGTACAGCCTCAGGGTGACACCAGTAGCTGTTGCGCTGTATTACCGGCTGCACCATGGCCGCTATCTCAGGTCGCAAACTTTTGAGGAGTTGCACGCTGTGCAGCGCATTGCCAGGACCATCAGAACATTTCCAGTTCTTCTTGATGCAGAACCACATGGGAGTATAGTGGCACACGATGAACTCCGCTAGCATTCTCAGACTGTCTGATGGCTGTTCGGTTGATATGTAGAGCCGGAGAATTCGGGCCGCCAGAGTCAGCCACCTGGGCCCAGTTTCATCAATGTTACGAATTGACGATTTCACGATTCAGCAGCTTTTTTGAGCGTTAAACGTAATTTCCAGTTTCACAAAAATAAATTCTACGATTTTCCAAAAAAAGCACGCTTTCAAAAACACGCACACAATTTTACGATTCCACGACTCAAAAACTACGAATCAATGCATGACTAGTTTCATCAAACCCTAGTGGTGGGAGAATTTTAACGAAATGACGGCATGCAAATGATGCACAGTATGACAGGCGTAACATTGTGATGTTGGCAATAAGTGAATGAGTTGAGGAGATAGGCCAACTAGTTTATTATTGATTACTTATTATTGATCTTTCCTGTGATTAGTGTTCTTTGTTCTAGTCATAGTCTATTATCTTAGTCAATTGATCATTGTTAGTCTGTTGTTTCTGCTAAGTGTTTTTGTTAGTGCATCAATATTCCCTTCTATCATGGATATGCTGCAGCTAGGTGTTTGGGTGATATGTCAGCCCATGATCACAGAAGTCAGGTGTTACACCTAAGGATACATTTTCACCTTTGTGCTGATGAGTTTAGGCAAGTCATGAATGATTTTAATGATTGTCCATCCTGTATATCATTGAGCTTTGCATACAGGCCACAAAAAGTACTTTTGGCTGCCATTCAACCAATAATAATTGTACTACTAATATGCACAATTTAGGTAGGTAGGTAGGTACCTACCTACCTTCCAAGGTAGATAGATAGGTAGGTAGGTACCCAACTACCTACTTACCTATGGGCGCTGTATAACCACTGCAGTTGATGCGCCCAAAACCCATAATAACTAACTACCTACTTCATATGAAGTGAGATTACTATGCATATGCATACATCTTGATCTGTGCATATAACTATGAAATGCATTTCCACTAACAAAAGATCTAGCCAAGAACAACACGGCTATAAGCACTGGATGAATATTTGGGTAATATATTTAACCCCAGAATCCAACTCCGACTTACCCGCCACACGGCGCCAAGACCGCCTGCAAAAAAAACTCTGCCACGATGTAAACAATATCGATGGCCGCGCTGTCCCGCGTGACAGAGGCAAACCCAGGGAACATGTAGGTTAGGGTGGCGGTATCGTGATCGACTCGAGGCATGCGATTGGACGAAGAATATTTCCACCGTTGCACTTCAGTGATGTTATCTAACCAAATATGGAACGTGCTGGAATCGCCCATGGTTACAGTTCTGGCAATGGACGCTGATAATTTTTTTTTATTCCAAAGAGTTGAACGTTGTTTGTATAAAAAAAATCATGTTTTTTAATACACCAAATTAGACGTATTATATTTCATAATTATGATACCGTATGTACCTATCTTCATACCCGTGCAAATGAAGGTCAAGCGTGTGATCAACACTAGACGGCATGAAGCTGCCAGACATAGAGTATTATCAGGACCAGTCTGAATAGCTTGGAGGGATGCCGGCAGCAACCAACCCCTGTCCCCTCCACCGACTGCACCCACATTCAATTTGTCTCAAAATATCATCCGAATTAGAACTGGGTGAAAACATATAACGGTTCGGTAAAGTGCGGGTGTTTTTCCATGGCGGGTAATAAATGGCGCCAAAACTAGCGATATTTGACGATGTCACTAATCCGTAGCTGGCAGCGCGCCACAAGTGTTCGTCGGTTTCGAGGTCGCACCGTGTAGGGTTTCTGGTGCCACTGTTGATATGTTGTTTTTGTGTAGTTATTGATTGATGAATGACCATTGTAAGCATATGGCATTCAGACTTGATCTTGTGGCCGATTGTAAAGTCGTGGTATTGAACAATCTTCAGATGTGAGGAATATATATGGCCTATCCAATCTGGGTAGGTTAGGATTTAGATACCTACCTACCCAGGTAGGTTCCTTCATACCTACTTAGTAATACTTGAAGATCACCGGCACCAACTCTGGTGGGTACCTTTCTATTTAGCAGGCTCTGTAGGTAGGTAGGTACCTATGTAAGTACTGCCTAGGCGGGTACAAATTTGGATGCATTTGCCTGGATATGTACCTCGAGGTTACATACCGACCAAAATCAGAATTGACAATAATGTGAATAAAAACACGGGCAGAATGCATGCAAGCCTTTAGATGCTTTGTGAAATTACTTAAGCTTTTACATCTTGCAGTATGCAGTGGTGCCTACATAACTTCTTGTAAATTCATTCATGGTGCTTGGGCCCTTGAGCAAGCCAAGCTGCCTGGCTTGCAGCATAATCATTTTCCATTTGACATTGTGGATAATGTGGATAGTGGTTGGATGCTTCAATTCTTGGCATAGCCCATGGTAAATGAATGAGCATAATGAATGGACAGTTGATGGTAATGAATGAAGCATTGTTTAGAAGCATTGTTGGCTATCTACCTAGTTGCCTTGGTTACACAAACCATTAATGATGTTTTCTAAACCAATATTTATACTGAATTAACATGACTGATACTTGGCATGTCAATAAATGTTGTCAAAAAGCATTTCACAAGAATAGCATTTGTGAAATGTCTAATAATGTGTGTCAGGCATCTCATTTGTCTTCTGTGGTTGCCCATGGCAACCAAGTATGTTGTCATTAGTGAACTGGCTCTGAATAATTTCAGATAGTTATTTAAATGAAAAAACTTACTAAGCCAACCCATAGCAGCATGAAGATTTGAATTAATGTGGAACATTTATGCATGTGCCATAATTTTGTATTATTATTTCATAATTACTTGTATTTGATGCATGCGTATATTCGTAGAATTTGTGCGTAGATTCATGGAAATTCTACGACAAAATTTTCAAGGTACGTACTTTGTTAGTGGAACTGGAAAAAGCGTGAAACGTGATTTGTAGGAGTGCTTTTTATTTGAAAACTACGATTTGATGCAGATTGATGAAACTGGGCCCTGGAGTGGTTTAGTGGAACGATCTTCATTTTCGCAGTTCTATCTGAGATACAGAGATACGTCTGGACACTACGCGCCAGACTGTACAGAGTAGCCTGATCTGAACTTAAGTCACTGAGAATCTCCTGCGTCATTTCTGAAACATGTCCGCCATCGATTGGCTCAAAATCGACCACTGGCAAGGTTTCTACTGCGCCTGCAGCAGCCCGGCCAATCAGCCCACTAAACGACTTAGGTCCTGTTGTGACTCCATCTAACTGGCTAAATACTGCACGAAGATTAAGTTCATTTGCATGAAGTTGGCACACAAACCAGTGGACGGGGCGTTTTTGTCCGAGCTCAAACAAACGGATAACACCACCTTTTTGGCCAGTATTAACTCTCGTGCCGTCACAGCCAAGCACAGAAACATCTGCACCAAATTCGTATGCCACGGCGTTCAGGTCCTGAAAAATGTCCTCAGCTTTCCCAGTCTGTGGGGTAAAATGTCCTAAATATGCACTGTCTGGCTCGGATACAACCACAATGTGCTCTTCCGTCTTCTTTGAACTGGCTGTCATAAGCGTGTCGTCTTTTCTACCGTCGAAGTAGAGACCAGATACACGACCTGCATGATCCTCATGGCTCTGGGCTACTACCTCTCTTCTAATCCGATCCCTTGCTCGCCATACTTTTTTGCTATCCACTATGCAGTCCATATCGTCAGAAGTGATCCGACCAATGTCCACTTGGAAACAGTTTATGATCTCGGCACACGCACGATTAGACACTCCGTACCGATCTGCTGCTAGAGCCGTATTTAGCAGTTCGTGTTACTGTTCACCATATACTCTGACTCATTGACTACAGATGTGAGCGATGATGAATCTGTGGCGGAATCTTGGTCTGAATTAGAATATAGCTGGGCCATTCCAGAAGGTCCCGGTTGTGGTGATGTGACTCTCTCGGCGGTCAGACGCCTCCTTTCGTTCATGGCGCGTCGACGAGTGGTTTCACGGATATCTGCGGTGCCGATTTGCATTTGGCGAAGTCCTCTCTGGTCTTGGACAAAGGGAAACTCCATTCGTGGCACTTTGTCGGCCATCGCACATTTGCAGCTATCGATATCAGCACATTTTCGCGATATCGCGATATCACATTTCAGCACATCGATATCAGATGTCAGCACGGCTCGTGTCGCCCTCGTTAATAGGTTGTCCCTACTGCTGATAATCCCAGTTTCCCTTGAAACTTGAGTAACGAAAGGAACAGGAGACTTGGATTGACTAATAAAACAGGGATGTATGGCATGCGAAGCTATTTTGTGTCGTTAGTGCGTAGGCAATTTATTCGAATGATGATTCATAGCACTGTGAAAGGTGGAGCACAGACAAAGGAAAGTGGAGCGATCAGTCCTTCAATGAAGTCTAATCTTTACAATCAGATATATCCCGGCTCCCCTGATCTGTTTTTGAATTACCAGAATCCATTCATAAGACATCCACAGAACCGACTACCGCCTTTTTCGTCACAGCGCCGCGGCGGCGCTCCGACGGCGGCCGACGCGTGGTGTTAGATGCCAATCGCAACGGAGCGCCATCACTGGAGACTTCAACGCCGGGCGCCCGGCAAATTTGTTTCTTTATCGGCCTGTCGCATATTTTGTTTATTGTTTGATTTCGATTTGGTTTCGACCACAAGGGTTTTTTAGGTGACCTGCACGAAAATTTCACTAAGCATAAGAAAAACCGTTCAGGCGACACACCCTAATGCTCAACAAACGTTAGGTGTTTCAACCAATAAAAAGGGCGGCAGTAAGTGATGACAGTGGTATGCCTTCAGCTGTGCTAGACAAATGGATGAAGCACTCGAGGAACATCCGAATCCCATTCCCGTTCCCATTAGTTGGCGATCGCTCCGAATCGTTCTTTTTGGTGAGTGACTGCCAGCAAAGTGTAGACGTCTGGGTCGGTTCTGTTGTATTGCCGGTATACTTATTTGGTAGGTATATTTCAACAGCAGTGTTGGCACATTTCCACAAGATTTGGAGAGGCGATATCCTGGAGAAATGTTTTAATTGAACAGAAATGAGCAATTAGAGGTCACAAATTCAAAATTAAAGTTCACCACAGCAGAACAAGGTTAGGGCAGACTTTCTTCACCAACAGGGTAGTGGAACACTGGAGCCAGCTGGGGCGGGTCTAAAATGCCCACTTTTTCTGCCCCATGGACGATCTCAGTAATTACGAAGTGGATGTCGATGAAAGGTGCAATAATAGTTGCCTTTTAATTGATGCGGTGGTATTGGCCTACAACCGTAATTAATAGTTTCCGTTAAATGTCTTTAAATGGCCCCCAAGTGGCGATGCAACGTTGTAATTACGACAATAGAAAGTGCCCGAAGGTCGATCTCAGTAACTACTGCACCAATGTTCGTGAAAATAACTCTAAGATAAACTTCGACCCAGATTTTTGGGGGTTTGAGTCCTTTTCAGCCGATATAAGTGGGTAGAAAGCCACGAAATCAGGGATTGAACTTTGAGATTTGCCCCATGGACGATCTATGAAAGTAACCAATAGAAATGTGCCAAACACACACTGATCCATGTATTTTCACAATATTAGATGGATTGAGGTAGTTGGGGTGAAAAATAACATACGAAATGTGGAAATGCATCAAGAAAACATGTGGTGGTGCTACAGACAGCGGTGCCATTTTGAAATATATTATGCCTGATGGCCGATTTCAGTATTTAGTTAATCGATCTGCTTAAAAATGTTGCTAATAAAGTCTGCGGATTTGATATTGGCTGGCTACATGGCGCGTGGGACTCGGAATAAGTCAAAAGACAGGAAATCGTAATTATTTCAGATATCGTTCTGATAAGTACTTTTGGTGGAAGGAAATATTCTCTACACCTCCCGTTATTTAATAGTTCACGGAGGCGAAATCATTCAGAAATTGCATTCTCCCAAATTTAATTTATTCTCTCACCTAATTTCTATATTCATAAATACCTACATACTTTTATGTAATCGTGCCATATTACTTTCAATACAAGATCTAAAACTAGAACTTGTCCTTCAAACAGAGTGGCAGCCCGGGACGCCATGTCTTGCTTTGGCAAAGGTGGTAGAGTGTGCACTTTGTTGTGGTTTTTGCTAATTTATTGTGTTCTTGTGCTGTTAAAATGGCATAATGGTGCCAGATTACTTAGGCATATATAAGTATGTATGTATATATACCTATAGGTAGGCATGTATATACCTATAGGTAAGTAGGTAGGTATATACCTATAGTTAGGTAGGTACCTACCTACCTAGGTACTTACCCAGGTACAATTTTTGGTAAATATCTAGAAGGTAGATGTTGATTTTCGTAAATTTGTTCTTCAATGGTGCTTTTCAATGTGACAGATGATGCCTCCACTTATTTTCTCTACAAATGATTGTTTTTCAGTCAATGGCAGTTGATACAATTGATGGCATGAGAACATAGCCTAACCTACCTACCTACCTGAAAAGAATGGTCCTGGATGTGGCTAATTTATTTCTTCCTCAGCACATTGCTGGGATTGTGGCTTGGAATGGTTTGATAAAGAACTTGATAATGAATTTTAGGGTTGTGAAATTCCTTGAAAAACCTTCTGAGATACAAACAAAATATCTTCCAAGATATTGGAGCAAACACTTGCTCTTGCACAAAATGCCCATCTGCTTGTGCACAATCTTACATAGCTCCACAGCTGCTCAGTGTTTTCGATGTGAGCAGTGCTGCCTGACATCCACAAAATTGTTCCTGTGACTCACTTCAATTCAAATAACCTAATTTGACGTAACCTGAACTAAGATAACATACCCTAATATATCAAATATATTATCCCATAATATCCAGCCTGACATATCCTAACCAGAAAAAAAATTGCCATGATGTGATAAAATGCAATATTGGCAGAGCTGTCTCAATAACTCCAGATCTTCAGCAAAGCATGCTTGATCATGCCAGTCTGCAAGTATTTCTTCTCAGGAATAAATGTACAATTCATACAAAAAGATAACGTTTTCACTGTCCAAGAGTATCAAATCAAATGTGTGAAGTGTTGAATTTCTTCTATATCACATCTGTGACACACCAGGTACAGATAACTATTCGTTATGGGCTTTGTCTGTGGGGTGAAGATTATGATTGTTAATTTCTTTTGCCAGCTGAAGAATATCCATTTACAGATAAAATAAGTGGTGGCATCATCTTACATCGAAAAGCATCATGTTTTAATGAAATAAAATCAACATTTACCTTCAACTCCATCTTTAAGCAGTATTTTTGTGGTTTGGTTCACACACATTAATCCTAGCCTTTGCCTCCTTAAAGCAAAGCAAATATAATAGCAAGATGAATAAAAATGGGAAATAAATTGGTGTACAAGTGTTCTACTTTTGAGATGTGTGAATATTGGTCAGTTTCACAGTGGCAACTTGCTCTCTTGTCTAGGTCACTTCACCCTTCCCAGTTTTCACTCTTCCTTGCTTCAACTAAACATTCCAGATGTGAACTAAAAAAGTTCATTGAAGAACATTTAGTATTTACCAGAATTGGTTTCAATCAATTTTCAGCCATTTCATTGACAAATTGTTTTTTTGTGGTGAGAATAAAATGATTTTAGACCGATTGTTTTAGTATAATTTTCCTTCAAACCTTTTATATTCCCAAACCAATTTTCTCATAGACAGAAAGTAACATGAGTTGGTGCACATTGTCCTACTCATGGGGTTTGTTGTGAATATTTATTAGTTGTGGTGTGTGAGCATGTCAGGAGTATCAGGTACAGATATAGGAACTTGGTTGACAGCAATTATGTATAATTATGTTATCATTTTCTCTACCATTGCTTAGGAAGTTGGCTTATAACTGCTTCCTTCAGTAATTTAATGATAGTGCCAATTTGTCATCTGACAGTCATTTGTTGGCTGCCAGACACCAAAGATCTGATAGCAGTCTTTATGTAAATCAGACAGCATGTTGTAATTTTCTGAAGTTTGTGTGTTTAATTCTACTGACATTGGCAGTGTTGAGAGTAAAACCTATTTAAAACTGATGTGAGAATTCAAATTTGTGGCTGTTTTTTATTCGTGCAGATGATCTGGGTCTTCTCCCTCTATTTTGTGCCTTAGACCACATAACCTGGGAGCAAATTTCTGCTGTAAAACCAGCTATGTTCAGGTGGTGCATGTCTTCTCTGGAACACCATGCATGTGATTGCTATTTGGAAGATGTGGACACTTTGTTGCTCATGCTTATTTTTTGGGTTCATTGTAGGGAACATTCTGTTGCTGCATCCATCCCACACTGCTGTTCTCTGTGCCATAATTTATCCATCCCCATCAGGTGCATCTCAGACATGGTAATGGGGAAAATTCAACACTCCTCACAGGGCGGGGATGGCCAAGTGGTTAAGGTGTTGGGCTCTGGGTACCAAAGGTCCTGGGTTCAGCACTAGCGCCGTTCGGAATATTTCCCAATCCCGCGGCCCACCGGCGAAACAGTGTGGGCGGCGCTATTAGCCGTGCATGTGCAGAAAGTGCGTCGTGAACCACCCAATAAACAAACAACACTCCTTACAGTTGATTAAAAACTTCCTTATATGAAAAGTGTTTGTTTTCTGCCTTTTCACCACATATATTGCACACTTCCTAGTTGACACAACCACTGTCAGACACTCAATGTGGCCTGGAGAAACATTGGCAGGCTTGACATGACATACTGATGCCGTAATTTGTAAATCTTATTGTTTGTATTATAATATTGGTTTATATTTGAACAATTTGAAATATAACACAAAAACCAGAGTATGCTGTCTACAAACTGCCACAACTGAATAATCTTCTGCTGTTAGATTATGTTTGGTGATGTTTGTTTCTTTTAGCATGTCATTATTAAATTTAGCTTGTTGGGTTTTTGTGTCTATCATCCCAAATTGAGTTATTTTGCTATCAATACATCAATTTTTGCTATATTATAAAAGTGCTCTGTGTTGTGTTCCTTGCTGTGTTCTGAGCAGGAAAAAAAATATTGAGAAAAAATCAGGGCTTTTGGGCAGGACAAAGTGTCAAATCATGCTTCAATATTAATCAGTTTCCAGCTAAACAATTACAACATTCTGACACGTGAAAATGGCAAGATTGCTGATCAGGTAAAAGCCAAGTAACTATGAAATATGTGAGCTGTTAAGCCTGATGGTTTTGAAAACAGATTGTGTTTACAGAAAATGTTAAAATGTTAATAATGAATGGTCAATGTTGTGAAACACTGAACTTGTTCTCCTGTACAAGAGTGAACTTATTCTCCTGTACTCTGAAGGTTATTGGGTTGTCCAAAATATATTGCATAGTGAGCTGAATGCACCTTGGAACATTTTGTATCAACAATTCTCAAATTCCAAGGGATGCGATCTCGCAGGTGGTGCTTATGATTCATTAAGCACATCTGTCTCTTCCTGTGCATACATGGCAAAAATATTGTGCACGTCAGTTCAATCTACCTAATCTGCCCTGTGTTCAGACATGATGGTACCTGTCCCCTATGAGGCAACTGTTGACCCATTTTGTAGATTATCTTGTAAATCAATTTTGGATATCTGAACTATGGTTGGTGTTTGGTGTAAAGTTTGCATACTGTGCACATTAATTGGTGATGTATAATCTTGCATTTCTATAATGTTCCATTGTATGACACTTGCATGACATGTTGGTACTCCCCTGACAATTGTATTAACATGGGGCTCATGACTGTGCTTCACTTCATGTGTACTGTATGACTGGCACATGATTGTTCCGTCAGTTACTAGTTCAACTTTTTCAGACCTGGAACAAATCTTGATTGGTTCCACCACTGAGCTGCAAATGGTGAGGATTCAATATTACTTCAATGTTGAATTGAGCATAAAAACCACAATATTTGTAATGTTTTTACTTGCACACTTATGTGCTGAGTGCGATCCCATTCTTGAATGAACCAATTCCTGTTTTCTTGTATGAACATCAATTCAGCCACTGTCTAACTTCGGCGTATATGAGATTGCCAAGCTTCCTGAGTATTCTACACTTCCCATATATTTAATAGTGTCGTGCTGTCTGGCACACCCTGCACCCACCCATTTCTGCACAATATGTGTATGCTGATTTGACTCTCTTTCGCAGGTTGACACGGAAGCCGACCAGCTGAATGTAGGAAAAAGTAGGAAAAATCGTTCTGCTAGGGCCAGAGTTCATGTCACCAAAAATATCCCGGTTCTTGTCGGCGATAGTATGTTTAGGATGTCTCGAGTGGAAAAACATGTAGGACTTCTCAACAAAACTGTTCGTCGTAAAGCCATCGTGGCCAGCAGTTTGCAGTTCACTTTCAGTAAGGTTTTGTCGTACCCAGGAGAATCCTGCGGGAGCGCTCGTAGTCGTATCGTAAGGGAAATGAGAAAAGTTTGCGAAGTGAACCAGGGAAATGTAGTAGTGGCAGTAGTGTGGATCGGGGGCAATGGATTTTTTTTCTAGGACAGGTGTGCAGTCTGAGGCCATGGTGCAAAAGGAGCTCTGCGAGCATCAGGAGTTAATTTCGCAACTCCTGCACCTGAACAGCAACTTGTGTATCCTGGCCTTGGGTGTGCTCCCCCGCCCTTCTCTAGGAGATAACAACAAATTTGTAAGACTAGTTAATGACAACATGCAAGAGCAGGTTAATGCCATGGCTAGGGATACAGGAAAGCACGTGATTTTTCATGATATGCTTACGCATTTTAGTAGGCATCCTGAGCTTTTCGCACGTGATGGCGTTCATCTGGCCGATGAAGGGATCATACAAGTTTTCGAGAGGATCGCGCAGTTGTACATTTCGGAGATCCCAGTCCGGTTCGCATGAAAACTTTTTTTTCAGGGATGATTAGATAAGTGAGTAGAGGAACTTGGTCTGGAAGCGCGTTTGTGTTGGCGAATTGTTTGCAATAGGCATGCAATCTTTGTGAAATGTCTGTTTTAGGTCGGCATGACAACGATGTTGTGGAGTTGATTATAACGAATTGTGTGTATGTACCTGGCATTGGATTCAGTACCTTCCTTTTGGTATGTGATGCTGATGAGAGTGCCCTGTGCATACATTTACTTTATGTAAGGCTAGAGGGTGTTGGCTTGCTTTAAGCCACGATATGGCAAATAGTGCCGAATCGAAAACACCCACGTTTACATGCGGTCGGAGATTTAAGTTATCTCCGTGTTAGTTTAAACGTGGTTTTTTGTACCACAGGCTAAATTTATGAGGGCGGCCTGCGAGTGGCAACTAACGACTCGCAGTGGGATTCCTCCCCGCGGAGCCCCCGGGGAGATACGCAGTCGTCTCGTGAGTATTTGTTCCTTTTGTGTGCCGGGAGCACATTTCCGGATTGTTAAGATTGTTTCGCGATATTCAACTGTGAACACTGAAGGTATCCCATACTGAAGATAATTTAAGTGCGCCAATACAACTCGTATTCAATTAAAGCCCCGGAGGTTTCGATATCACATGGAAATCAGTGCCGTCATGTCTGCTGTACATTGTCGCGATTTTCAGCAGTGCCGCCCCATTTGCGTCTGCTCGAAATATATGTCCCCTCAACCAAAGCTGTTCATTTTGTTTGAGGAGTCCCTATGATTGTCATCTCATGTTTGTTTTCACAAAAGAGACGTCTGCGTATCTCGCTAAACTTATCCCATTCTTTGTCGTGTCAGCTACTTGGTTCACCTTACAAGTCATGCAATGCGCTGGCGTCTGGTTGAAATGGAATGTGTTTATACATTTTCGTGTCGATGGTTTTGTGTGGTGTTTCACACCTGTATGCGAGGACGAGTAGTCTAGGGGTAGCCCATCTCACAATCGAAAGAGTGGGGGTTCAAGTCTCACCTGTCGCTGCTATTCTTCTGCGACCAATAAAGATTAAATAAAGATCAGCTGGAAAGATTGGTGACCCTACATGACACAACGGTCGACGTGTCGTGAAATCCAACAACCACCACACTTGTATGCATTGTACTGGCATTGCAATGTTATCCGTGTGGTGTGTATCGCACGTTAAACGGTGCTAGGAACTGCCGAAAACAGTGTATTGAAACTTGGCATGCATAAATGCAATTATTTTGCACTTAAGTAATATTTCGAAAATGTCACCACCAAGTGTTTTCGTTCCGACCAGCAGTGTTAGGCACCAGCACTACATATATGCATATGTGCACACGTGTACAAAGACACAGTCAGAGGTAGAAGCTAGAATACGTCCAGCATTGCCATACACACCAAAATATTGGAATTTGATGGTAACACTAATATTTGTATGTCCATCCTAACGGCTACCCAATGCTGGTATTCACTCCCAGAAAGTGAAGAGGGCAGCATGTTGGTTTTTAGGAAGCGAAAGTTAGTTGTTTGGGTGAAGGGTCAAATCGTCTGCGTTGGTCACACAACGCCCGATGCGGGGACGAGTAGCCTAGGGATAAGTTGCTCGTGTCACAGTTGAAAGGTTGTGGGTTAGAGTCTCACCTGTCGCTACTCTTCGCCCGCGACCGATCGGCGTGAGAGATTGGCGACGCTGCATGACGTACGACACATCGAACGGTCGATGTGTCGTTGAACCAATAGCCTACCAACGACGCCCGATACAACATTATATGGACAGCTTGAGATGATTGGTGCCAAGTCGTACGCGTACATTCCGAATAAAGGCACATCATTCTGAGCTTACGGTGTTGCATGTCAGAGGTGTGTGAATAGCTCAGAAGTCGACATCCGAGAGAAAGTGAATAAGTTGTCCTGCAGTTACCACGCGCGAGTGGTTGCATAGGAGATAGCCGAGTAACAGCAACTGCACAACTCCACAAGGCGTATTCTATCACCGGCCAGCAAGGAACAGGAAATTAGAATGTGACGCACTGACAGCGAAACGTGACATCGGGGTAAGATTGGCCTGTCTTCCCCGTAGAACAGATGGCGGTGTGTTAGATGGGTGTGCCCAAGCCGAAGGCGGCAGAGCACGGCCTCGTCCCACCTCGTCCTGCGGTAGGACGAGGCCCACTCTACAAGGCGTGATTTGCTCTCTCTTAATTTTGTTGTTCGTTGTCCTGCATCGTGTCGCAACTACGCTGACTGCATGACCACTGCAGGCGATGCGCCCCTAAACCCCAATAAACAAACTACGCTGACATTTGTCTAAAAACAAAGATCGCGCTACAACGGTCGTAAACCCCCGCAGGGGCTGCATAGAGCGTACGGCATGGGGTTTGAACTGTTCATTTCGCTGCAGCATCCGCTACGTAGTTCCATACGATGTCATCATTGTTCGGGATCAAACAGGACAACAGCATCCCCAGCTCGAGGCAGTGGTCGGGGACTCCGTATGGCATCCTGTAAAATGGTGTCACGTGGGCTAAGCTGTTTTGGCGCTCAAAGTCCGATGAGTGAATGGGTGAGATATGGCATGCGAGGAGGGGTGGTGCTTCCGGGTACTCACGTAATCCCCACCGCACATCCCTCTCTCCCCTCCCAGTATTTCCCGTGCCTACATCCCTTTAGAGGTCCATCCAACCCCGCAACAGGCCCTCCCTGCCAGCATGCCCTGGTCTACCCGTCCGCTCAGTTTTATCGGGTACTCACGCCCACTCGGCCCGTCCCCCGGGGTTGACGGAGTCCTGGAGGCTGAGGTCCTCCGTTGCACGGTGCTAGTTGTGACGGGGGAGCAACACGCTTCTTTGGTCCCGATATCCCGGAGGGGCTGGCGAGTCCATAGCAGTGAAAAAAATCCACCATTTTGCATGGAAAGTCACAGTTAATGAAAGTTTTAGGTTTTCATCCTTGGTGATGACTTTCATCTTTTCATAAACATATTACAAACACAGATGGTGGTTGTTGTGATGGAAATAAAGTGCATGTTTGCAATGTTTTTAACCCTGTCTTTTGTTTTTTTCCAGCAGGTATCAATAGTCTCACTCTAAGGTGAATATAGAATGGGCTTTGAGAAAATGCATATCATCAGAAAACCTAATGGACCTGTGGTGAAGATGTTCCTGGCATGCTGACAATTATTGTATAATGAACTAGATGTGTATCTCCCTGAAGCTAGGCACGATGTTCACAGTGTATCATCACAATGCAGAGGATTATGTAGCATGAACATAAGTGTAGCAATCTATGAATATGCATGAATCCATGAAATACAAACTCATACCATGCATCTTTTAAAAAACATGTGAAGCTGTAGCACAACCAGAAATTTGCCTGAGCTGACACACTTAAGGGCTGAATCATGACATTGGCCAAACCCAAGTAATTGTCAGCTAATGCAGGAGGGATATGGAGCAAGGGGATGGGGCATCACCAGCATGGATAGCTTGATTTGAACTAAAATTATCCTTTACTCAAGCTCTTCAGAAAAACAGGGAACATTTTATTTGAAGAAAAAGTATTGTTTTCAACTATAGCTTGCACCTAAACCATACAAATCAGGTATTTTGCGTCAGCGATTTATTACATTTTACACAATCCAAGCTGAATGACAACGGACTGGCTGGATCAACCCATGAGCTGAACCCCGTTGAATATCATGACTGAGTCTACAGGCGAATAATGCAGATTAATCATCTCAGCACTGATTACAGGCAAAGAATGCAGGCATACAAATCTACATTAATAAATACAGAAATACCCAAACCTCGAACCTATTCAGCGACTTACGAGGGCTCAGGTTTGTATTTCTAAGTCTTGTGTGCGTCACAATTGTAGGCATGTATTTTGAAGACAAATATAATTTATAAAATGTTCCGATATTAATATATGATTCTTTTAAGATTTAAACAGGAAAATAAAGTTCGAATTGTTTCTTCATTTATCTTAACCTTGCTTGAATAAATTTCACAAATACTGCAAATATTAGCAAACATTGTTTATCAAGAACATGGGATGAATAATTTCATCCTAGGGCCGGCACATTCCAGGAGGATGAAAAACACATGAAGATACAGGTGAATTTGTGGATGAATACTGGCGAGCATGATGGAAATATCAAAGATCAAAGCAAATATTTGAACGTCTCATCATCTTCTACACCTTATAAACGGACAATAGTGCTCTGCCGTGCTCGGTACAAGGAATTATTCATATGTTCATCTGTGAGCTTTTTCGGCCAGTCTGAAGGATGAAAAATCCAAGTAAACGCGGGGATTGATATGCGGAAGTGCTACGAATAAATAGCACAACAACTGAGATTTTCCAACTCTCCGTTCATTTTAGTACGTGAAAATTAGCACAAAACCACTTCCGAAGGTTTTCCTTACATGCTATATTTTTTACAACGCAGGAGCTCCTGATGTGTGGATGCTTGGAAAGTATGCTGCAAACGAAGACCAGTTCCTTGGTGATATGGCAAGGGAATAAGTGAACACAAATATAATTATTTCAAGTTCATTTTCTGATTTGAGCACAAAAAATACTCGACATGTGCACATTTAAGTGAAAATTATGGTGTTTTTAAATTGCCATTTGTCGATAGCTCACTGGCTTTTTCCTTCGTCACAGGTAACAGCCTGAATGCCATAATTCTCCCTTGTAATGGAAATATTTGTTCCTATTTTTTTTCATGGCATTCTTTATATTGTTCCAAGTCCTTTCCAGTATAATAGCCTGCCAGCCGTGCAGGTTACATATACTTTAAAAAATTGCGAAATGTGCATGGTGTCCTGTGGCACTATAATTTGTCACGAAAGCGCAAAACATCGTTGCGCTGAATTTTGTTTACATTCAATTGTTTTCATAGCCTTGCATTTGGCATACACGTGCGCACAGTGCAGTGTGAGCTCTATGTGTACTATCTTGGGCGGAGTTAACCTTAAACCACCTGAGCCTACGTTGCACAGATGTGTGGTACAATGTAGATAATAAATATCTCAATTTACATTGGTGATATATTAGTGGCAGATCTGCGTGTGCTGTTCGAAGGAAAGCATATGATCAAGGTAGGGCGAGTGGATTCTAAGGTTGTTCTGCTTTGTTGGGAGGGGGAAAATTCAGAGCTGAATTAGGCTGAAATAGATGGGAGAGACGGTATTAGGTATAGAGATCTGCAGGGGAGAGGCGGTATTAGGTCTATGGAGGCCGAATGGGCCGCCGGCCATGCCCAAAAGGGAACCCCACCTCATCTGCTGGAATACTACCCCTCTGGCCTCCTTTCCATCCCCTACTGTTGAAGCGCCACCCATCCGGGAGGTCGGAGTGCGCCCCTCCCCTTTGGTCCCTGCTTCCTAGGAAGGCAAGTTAGTGCCACCCCAGCACATCTTTACCCTCCACCAGCCCCACAGCTCAGCCACACACCCTGTAAATTCTTGTATCCGACCCTATTTGAGACTGAATAATGTGATGCTGAATATCCCTACAGGAGAGGAGCCTTAACATGTTGCAAGGTGTGGACTGGGCTGGAATTATGGATCCAGCACCCAATTATATTGGCATGAGGACAAGTTTAAAAGAAACTATGAATTTACCAAAGAAGTAGCTAAAATAAGTAGCTAAAGAAACATGAAAGATAATGCAAATATGAGCCACAGGGGCCAATGGCATAGGAACAGGGCAGTCCCCCCCCCCCCACACACTTTGAAGCTGGTGGGCAATATCTGGCATCTTTTCATCTCCCCCAGTAGAAAACATTCCAGTCTCATGGCACATCCTGCTGCCTCCCCCCCCCCCCACATAAAAATATTCCTTATGGCCCTGACAGGTGCCATCTTGGTTACACTTTGTGGACATTAAGAACTAGTTGTCCACAAAATTTGTTGATTAGTTATCCATGAAATAATTTTGGTAAAAAATTATTTTCTCCTTTTAATACTAGTATGCTATTTTTTAGACTGCTCTGTATACTGACCATGCCAATTCTGAGTGATAGCTGGTTCTTATGTTAACTACCTTGCTAGTAGAGAAAGACTGTCTTGTCTTTATCCTGATAGCATTAACTTTGATTTTTAATTGGTGATCTAATAGCTAATTAAATAATTTGTATTATCCTAAACATGTATCTGTTGCTGACCATGCATACATTTAAATACCTTGATGAGACCTCCCCTTATATTTCTGTATCTAAGTGTACACACATTCATATCTTTATTAATCTTGTCTCATATGCTAGGTTGCTCAAATTACTAATCCTCTTTTGCACTCTTTAAATATTACCAACTTTTCCATAGCTATAGGGTATCAAGCTCCACAATTTAAAATGTGGCCTAAAAGTGTGTTATTGCTTCTGTTGTATGTTGTAAGAGCATCTTGTCATGAAATCTTCATGCCACCTAGCACCAACCTGCTGTCTATCTGAAAGCCATAGCTCATACTGATTTTCCTATCAGGATTAAATCAATATGATGTCTTATCCACTTGTCTGTAGCAAAATAAAAATGTTAACGATATTTTTCAGCGAGACCAACTTTTTCTTAACACATGCTGGGTGTCTTGAATCAATATGTTCCCTTCCAGAAAAGGAACCGTTATGTGATTACTAATTTTTTAAAACATCGTATAGCCTAAGGATGTGGTCTTGCTGGTCTATCATTTTTAATTTTCCCCTGTTCGCCTTACTTGAAAATAAGAACTGCATTTGCCAGCTTCCAATCTCCAGAAATTTCAGTACGAAATATGATACAAAGTGAAATCGCTGGCTCTTTCACATTGCAGTCATGGCCATGGCCTGAAATCGCAAGTCACGGCTTAGTCACGACACATCATTTAGCAGATCTGGCATGGTAGCCGCTTCAAGCTATTTATATTATAGAAATGCAGCTGTTTGCATTACATAATCCTATTCAAAATAGTGTGGTCCCCGCATTGTCCCGACTAGACGCTGCCTCAATCACAATAGAGGTCGCGGCGCCTTGCCGGCGGTATTAACTGCAAATAATATGTCGCACCTCTACCACTGACCCACACTAATCTGTATCTGTTCTTTGACAGTAACACCGCTGCTGCCTCAATCCTGTGTGCCGGTATCCTGCCACCCTGGTTTGGTTTGGCCGCATCGTCCGCCCAGCACCTACACCGCTGCTGCCTCAATCCTGTGCCGGGATTCTGCCACCCTGGTTTGGTTTGGCCGCATCGTCCGCCCAACACCTGCACCGCTGCTGCCTGAATCCTGTGTGCCGGGATCCTGCCACCCTGGTTTGGTTTGGCCGCATCGTCCGCCCAGCACCTGCATCGGACCTTCCCGTCATTCTGAGGTTGCTTTTTCACCTACTGTTTTCTTGTTTTTGTCCTGTGTTCTTACGTCGTTGACTTGCTGCTTGGATCCGTGTGTATCAGGGATGGTGAAAATTAAATCTGATGAAGCTGTGGTATGCTATATATGTCTTAGAAATATCAGAAAAAGTAATGCTAAGCGACATGCGCAAAACGTGCACAGGGTGGGGGAAGAAAAAACTTAAGGACTTTAGCAAGGCATGTGAGAGAGAGACAATGCGACGGAAGAGGCGGGATCGAGATGTCCGTCCAGACCCGATCGGATGTAGCACTGCTGTGGGGACGTCTAGGAGACGATGCCACGCCAACTGCACCAGCAGCAACCACTGACTCTGCCTCCCTCGACTCTGACAGTGATGTAGACGACCCCAGCCCAGCTACTGTCGAGCCGGAAATGCATGACGAGCCCAACAGTGACCCCATGGACGAGACGAGACCGACAAGGACAGTGGTCATGGACACAGACGATGTACCGCCGACAGACGGACACGAGACTGGACGCAGACCTGACGAGCGTATGGACAATATTTCAGTCGGCCACCCTGCCAACGTGGACTGGAACAGACTAAAATGTATTTCGGAAAGATTGGATAAAATCAATGCCGATGTTGATCTCCTCGCCCGGGAATTTGTGGTTCTTCACCACAATTTGAGCGCAAACAACCCTGGCCGGCAAATCAGTGCACTAAAAGAATCAATCGACAATCTGAAGGAAGCCGTGCAGTCAGTGCTGATGGATAGGCGTGCTGCTGGAGGTGGACAGGGAGACGCCGGACCGGACCAGCCGCTGCCCAGACTGTGGACGTCATCTATGACGTGTTTACCGACGAGGTATCGCGGCACCTCAAGACGCCGAACCCCGCGACTGGCCGCCCCCGACACATGCACTTGACAATGGACAAATTCACTGAGGCCCATAACCAGCGGCAGGCAGTGAATGTGCGAACTCTGGACAGCGACGGCTCCCCGGTGGTCGTGCACTGCACGACTGCCGTACTGCGGAACTACACTGACCCAGTTCCGGACTACACGGCGACCCAAACACCGACCAGCTCTGGGACACGGGACCGACATGAGGCCGACGGACGGGGGGTGACGAGTCACGTCGTCGATTGTCTCAGACATGACTTCGGACTTACTGACGAGGACATCAGCATTCAGGTCACCTCTTCCTCGTCTGACTGTGAGGCAGTCTATTCTGGCAGTAAAAATGGTTTCCGCCGGATATGGAAGGAACAATTTAACAAAAGTCATGTTCATCTAGATGACCGTGACCACCGCCTCGAGACTTTATTGTCGAAAGTGACGAACGAGGAAGAAGCGACCTGGATGGTGGAGTACATGGACAGCCTGCACCAGGTGATCAGCCTATTTCAGGGGTCAGGACTCCTGAAACGACAGCTGCGGAGGGCATCCGCCCAGCTGGATGTGATTAGCCTGTCTTTGCAGCGGCTGATCGAAACCCGCTTCGTGGAGTACTTAGTCATGGCAGTGACCAAAGTCCTCCACAACCGAGCTGCCATGATCAATGTTCTCCAAGACATGATAGCTCAGGGGTCGCTTTTTACTGGGTCGGCCCAGCGGGTTCTCCGGACCCTGGAGAGCCGGGAGTTTGTGATGGCGTCGCTGATCATCATCGATGTGATGACGCCCGCTGTGGCACTGGGTAAGGCTGGCCAGTCAGCGCTCTACTCGGTGTTTCGGGACCGCCAGGAAGTGGACAAGTATTTGTCCACCCTGAACAGAATTGCAGTGGGTGCATTCTCTGGCCAGCTAGAGAGGGAGGGGCCGGCGGTGGCTGACGGCACCGGTTTCCGAGGCGCCGAGGTCGGAGTGACCGAGCAGCACCGGCTGCGGCGTAGTGACGTAGAACGCGACGCGACTGACATGACACAGGCGACTCGGCGACGAACTGACCTGGTGGCGGCGATCCTGCGACTTAGTCCAACGTATCTTGACCCGACTGACATTGAACGACTCATAATTCACACATTCAACATGGACAGGATCGCCTCAACCAGCGCAGACTCCGACTATGGTGAGGCGGCGTTTTCGGACCTGGCCGAGCGGCTGAGTCTGGGGAGTGTGAAGCTGCCAGGCCATCCGTGCAGCGACAGCTGCTCAGGGACCAAATGTGTGTGCCTCGTCTCCCAGTATCGCGTTTTCAAAGAGCGCGTGAGAGACAGACACAGTGACTTCGCGGAGTGGCTGCCAACTGACCAGTCCAGCGGTGTAAAAAGCTGGTGTCCCGAGAACGTCCTGCGCACCTTCCAGGACGTGCAGACTGGTCTGCACAGGGACATCCCTGATATGGTCGAGGTGGCAGAGATATGCCTGATCATGTCTCGAAGCCAGTCAGATACAGAACGGGTTGGAAAAACTGCAAAGCATGTAAGTGAGGGTCGCTTCGAGGGAAAATTTGATGAAACAAAAGAGGAAAACAAAGATAGGGCAAAGAAAGAAGTATTCATCATCGAGAATAAGGTGCCTTTGAGATTCTTTCCTGCGGCCGCCGTCACTGACAGATGGCTCAGAGATCACCGCCCAGCACTAAAGCGTACCGTGACTGACAGACAGTCCCTCACAGTAAAAAAAACTGAACCGAGTACCGAGGCGCCTGAAATTTATGTTTTGTTAAACATGAAAAGAGCTCTGCCAGTAAGGGATAGGAATAAATGTGTTGCAATATGTCCTGACATGCTTATCATTGTATGTGCGATGTCGATGAGATGGAGGAGAGGGAGAGCGGTATCCATTATTTCACAATATGTCTGGTCTGTTCATCTGTTCATGATCTGTTTCACGATATTACCGATGTATGCACATCGGTACAGCGAGTGCTCATATGAGCAAGGATGGTTGGTTATTGGCTTAACGACACGTCGACCGTTGAGTCATGTAACGTCGCCAATCTCTCATGCCGATTGGTCGCGGGCGAAGAGTAGCGACAGGTGAGACTAGAGCCCACAACCTTTCGATTGTGACACGAGCAGCTTATCCCTAGACCGCTCGTCCCCCATATGAGCAAGGAAGCTAGGTTGCTGAAATGTTAGTGTGAAAAAGTGTGTTCTAATTCGCATTTTGCTGTGAGACACCGATCTGCACATGCATATGTAGAAAAAGAACACTGTCCTGAGTATGTTGTAAATGAGTGTGTGCCCCTTCATGCAGACCAGTTTAATTGTTTTCTCATGTATTCATTCATGCTAAAGCGCGTGTGCCGGCGTGTCAAGCCCGCGCTTTCTGTCCTTGCGTTAATACTAGGAGAGCGCGAGAAGGTATGTTTGCATGATGGGGCGTTTTACCGAGCTTCCCCTAATGCATGGTATTATAGTTTTTAAGCGATTATATCACTCAGACTTTAACGGTTATGGTTGTTGATGCAATAAAGCTCATATTTTATGTTCCGAGTGTGCACTACATCATTGGCGTTGAAAGAACGTGGAACGATGGACAAACACAAGAGAAGCTGTTGCTTTCGCTGTTGACTGGTATTCGTAAAAACTATCCACATTTCCAGTCACTCGCGATCATATCGATTTGAAGTTCAACCATGCACAATTAAAAGTTGTTATTGGCTTGGTTAGTGCTTCCGTTGACGGCGTCGGTGCTGACTGTTCAGATGCCTCATTTCACTCGTATATTAAATGTTGATGGTGTGCTGCATTATCTATTTACAAAGTCCAACTGTTTGATCGAGTTGCGGCATGGCCTTCACCAGAGATGATGCTCCCTTGAGACCAAAATACTAAGGACATCAACACATCACAAAAAGCAAAACAAAAGCAGTGTCAATAATAGTGACATTGCCGTAGTTACGCTCCAGTTACAGCCGAAAAGCAGACGTAGAAATATGCAGGCAGATTATTCGAAAGTGCTGTCAGACACAGACACTGAACCGGTGATACGGTCGTTCTGCGGGCGCTGGTTCAGCATTTGAGGACGTGACAGGTCACAGGTATGATGACAGTTATCTGGATTGGATAGGTCAGCACAGCCACCCAAGGATGTAGGCTTCGCGATCAGGTCTGCATGACGAGGACTGGTCAGCGAGGCAGTGGCCAAGGTAGATGGTACCTGTAACACAATGCCAACCAATCAAATATACCCACATGGCATTTGGGTGAGGCCAGCATCCACGTTGTACATGCAGGTTTAAGTGGCAGGTCCTAGATGCGCTACATTTATCTTCTCCAAGGGACGGAACAGTCAATTGGTTCGCATTTACCTTTGTACCTTTGCACGCATCACGGTCTGCCATCATACACATTGAGGAGAACCACAGCCATCAAGCACCCTGCATGCACAGGTGAAACAAACACGTCCAAGTATAACATGCAATGTAGGTTTTTGATAGGACGGTGCACAGGTGTCCTTCCGCCATGTGTGGCAAGATTAATGTGAAGAAGTACCAAACAATGGAATTACCTGTTTCATTTCACGCACCGTGCTACATTCATGAACTCAATAAAGAAAGGGAGAAGCAAAATTTTAAGCATGTGAAGGTACTGACCTCAACAACGTGGTTCAGGAACAGTGGACACAACATACAATTTGTCCAAATTTGTATGATTATGTTTGCTACTCTGGCCATGTGTTTATTTTATTAGTATGATGATGCAATCTGGGTTTTCATCATGATGCATCTATTCAGCATTTTTCATCTTTCACTATCTCAGAGTGATTTTATTTTTCATCCTCACAGGTTCTGAAAAAGTAATTTTAAGACACTGGTCCATAGGGTCCCATACGGGCCAAGCGACTTGTCGCCTCGGGCCGGAAAAGTAAAGGTAAAGGTAAAAAGGCGGCCGAAGAAGTATCGTCTCCCACCCCGTTCCAACGTAAAGAAACGTGTGATAGGCTGGGAACTGTGCTGAAGTGTGAAAAGTTTAAGGATGACGGGCTGGAAGTGGAATTCAAAAATCCCGAGGAGGGAACGAGTAGCCTGTGGGTAAGTTGCTCGTCTCACAATCAAAAGGTTGTGGGTTCGAATCACCTGTCGCTACTCTTCGCCCGCGACCAATTGGCGTGAGAGATTGCCGACGCTACATGAATCAACGGTCGATGTGTCGTAAAACCGATAGCCAACCAAAAAATGCTGAGAACGCAAGGAGAGCAAGGAACGCAACATAACTGACGTACACTGTACGGAATGAACCCAACGGACGAACTATCACTGTACCCATTGGAGTCCAGCCCCACAACACGAAAAACTACTCAAAGGGGGTCATAAACTGTTACGACCTGATAGATGTGTCTGATGCTGATATTCTGGATGGCCTGGCAGAGTGGTGAGTGATAAGGCACGACGAATTACGGTGAGGAAAGGTCAGGAAACACAAGCCATGAACAATTTCGTGCTAACATTTCGGGTAGAGGACTGTTCACATCTATCGTAATCTTAACGCAATGTCGGAATCGACACAAAGCTAACCGACAGTTACATACATACATACATACAGACAAAGTTGAGTTTGCTGAACTTTTCCCGCTCGGCGCACCAGCGGTTTTGACGCAAGCAGGGGCGTCGCCACCGGGGGGCAGGGGGGGGGGCTCTGCCGTGAGACTGGGGGCGCCACCCCCCCCCCCCCTCCATGAAATTTGAGGAGGCCCCCAGGACGAAAAGGAGGCACCCAGGATGGAAAGGAGGCCGCAGAAATCAAGAGAGTGCCAAAAATTGGCACGGAGGCCCCCAACATTGCAAAGGAGTCGCAATACGGGAAGGGAAGCCCAATAAAATGAGAGGAAGCCCTAAGCCGGAAAAGAAGCCTGTGGATATGAGATGAGGTTTCGGAGTAGGGACGTCGCTACCGGGGTGGGGGCAGCGAGGCCAATCGTCTCCACCCCTTGCCTTGAGACTTCGGGGTGGGGGGTGCCCCCTGTAATTTGAGGAGACCACTATTCGGAAAGGTAAAAAAGAGGGGGAGCAAGGAGCCCGACAGGACAGAAGATGATGATGCCAAGGTGGATCCAAGATTGATAACGAGGCCCCCAGGGAACATAATCAGGTACCTATAAGAGACATAGAACAGAGATTGCGAGGAGGCACCCAGGATGAAAAGGAGGCCCCCAGGACGAAAAAGAGACCTCCAGGATGAAAAGGATGCCACCGAGACGGGCAAGAAGCCACACATGGTTACACGAGAAGGCTTCTGATGGGTGGCAAGATATTCTTAATTTGGAAAACGAGGCCCCCAGGATGGAAGAGAATGACACTACAATAGAAAATAATGACAAGAGATGTTTATCCGTACGCAAGAGGGGGCCCCAGGATGGGTCACCTCGTTTCCCAGCTTAGTACCCTGATGCGGGCCTTTGGAATTGAATGCATCCCATTAGAGGAGGTACCTTCCCCAACAATGGTGACGACACGGGCCTCAGATGTTGGAGAGAAGTACGGCAACTAAGAGTTACGCTAGTACTGCAGCTTCAAACTCATAAGAAAAGCGACTCAAGATAATTATATATTGCCCAGCGGACCAAGAAGCCCTTTAAGGAAACATCATTACAATCCAACTCCTTAACACTGCGTTCACCACCACCCTCGCACCCTCAATCCTCAACCACCACACTCGATCCTCCCAAACCCAAACCTACACCCAAAACGTTAGGAGACAAAGCGGCTCCACCCGGGGTGACCCTTACGTCGCTCAGGAGAGTGCTAGCTCGACCCGGCCCATCAGCCCATGGGGTCCTCTCAGAATAGGACCGCCCCCACCATCTCAACCTCTTCCACACTTCCACCCGATCACCGGCTTACGAGCTGCCACTGGCATTGAGACGAGAATACCTAGGGTTACGATTCGCTCTGAAGTTACGCCAATTTCAGGATAATCCGACTTACCATGCTGTTTTCTCTCGGCACATGACTTCCCAGAGAAGAGAAGCCGATGTTCTTCATTGTCGGATCGTACATGGATACTTCTCGACGAGAGCCAGATCAGATACCGCTGAATTATGCGACACGAATTACTCACACCCCGTTGGCAACTGGTACTACCAGAAATTGATACAACTCTATAATAAATATTGAATCGCCACACCCCCGATCAGATGTCATGCTCCGAGTCTCTGCAGCACACATCTTCACACCAAGGATAGTCCAGAGTAGTCTTTACTGAGGGGTCAAAGGGCGACACAGGTGCTGGTTGTACATTCGTGTGAGATAATAATGATAGTGACACTTTCCTCCTACCGAACGAAGCGTTTGTATACTCATGGAACTTACTGCAATCATAAAAGCCTTGTGCTTTATCGAAATACGGGAAAAACTATTATTTGTTGTATTCACAGACTCTCTTAGCAGTCTCTCAGCATTGAGGAAGCTTTATTCATGACACTCACTATTGCAGAATTTTCTTGTTCGACTGACCGCACTCAGAGAAACTGGCAAAACTGTAGTACTGTGTTGGATACCTAACCATGTGGGAATTGTGGTATGCAGCGGCTAAGCGAGGACTCCACGAAGCAAACATACCTGCTCTATTCCTTCCGGCCACCGACTACTACGCCATTTCTTCATCATTCACCCATCCCAAGTGGCAAACATGTGAAACATGGAACTCGGGAATAAGCGGAAAGGAACTACCGCTGTGCCCTGGATGTCGCGCGCGTTTGACGGTACGTCATGTTCTGTACTATTGTGGAAGCTACGATGGGGAGTGCATGCGACATTTTAGGACTGCAGCCAGGTCGCTGAGATATCCAGGCATGATCGATGATGATTCCCCAATCGTACGTAATGATATCTCTCGCTTTATTTCAGAAATTGGATTCGAGGCTATTTAACACCAAGGTGGAATAGTTACTTCCTACTGACTTCTTAGGATGAAATGATAGCATGGCAGGATTTGAATATATATTGGCGCAATATGTTGAACGAAATAGTCGATGCGCCCTTAAGCCACAATAGCTAACTAACTAACTAGCTAACGATGCCCGAGCGGTTAAGGTATTGAGCTCTGAGTACCAATGGTCCCGGGCTCAACACTCGCACCAGTCGGGACATTTGCCAATTCCGCGGCCCATCGGCGAAACGACGTGGGCGGCGCCATTAGCCGTGAATGTGCAATAGTGAGTAAAGCATTTGTTCTTGTGATTTTCAACAATGCTGCCCCATGTGCTGAAATAGGCTGTTCATCTTATTTGAAGCAGTTCCTATGCTACTTCATATGCGTCACATCGTATAGTATGGCTACAGAGTGGCCTATAGCTACGGGCCTGTCCAGTGTCCGCAGCCCAGTGCCGGCCGCCGGCGCCCACTGCTCGGTCCAGCATCTGTCCAGTTAGGCGTCGCACCGTCGTACAGTTCAGATTCATTATCAGCCTGGCTGTACCCGGCACGGATCTCAGCTGCAGCCGCTCAACCTGTCGAAAAGGTTATCGGCGGGTTCTATAGAGCCACCATTGTTTATCGCGCTATTTGCCTTTTCTACCTTACGCAATGCGTGTAGTGATTGTCTTCTAACCATAAGAAATAACGTTTTTGCATGACATTTTTTTAAAGTTCAAAACCCGGTGTTCGTCCATCGCTTATGTCATTATGTCCACGTCTGCTTCGCATCATTATGTCCGCGTCTGCTTTTGTGTAAAGCGCCATATCAGTAGCGTCAAGGTCCACGCGTTTGAACTCCTGGTCCCTCTTACAGGGGCCAGATCAACCCTTACTAGCGCGGAGATCGGGAATACCCCACGGAACCTATTATCGGCCCTCGTGTTCTTGTATTACATAATTCACATACCACGTACGACAGTGCTCGTCCCATTTATATTACAGAAAGAGATTATATCAATAAAAAAAACAGAAAATATGACATTTGGAGAGGCCAGGGACCTCTATGAAAGATCGCACCATAGGTTTTCTTACTCTGCAAAAAAACAATTCTACTTTATCTGGTGAATAATACATACAACCCAACAAGGCACTGGAGTTGATCTCACAACTCACTTCGAGCTTGGAGTACGAGTCGCCGGCAGTGCAGAGGCAGCGAATACAAGGCGACAAGGAGTCCAACGCTGTCCCACCCACCACGTACAATTGCACTGATAACCCACCATAGACCTCCCGATCAACATCGGCAAGTGGTGAGTGGATTCAGGTGCAACGGACCAAGGCCTGCCCGGTTCTCCCCACCAAAGCTCAGCCCCTTCCCATCTACCACGTCGCCCATACTTCAGTCCACACCTTCCACTTCCCATCTGGCCTTCAGTCTCCCCCCAGTCCCTCTACGCACCAACTTCACTACCTCCAATTCTCTCTTATCCACTTTTTCACTTTCTGAAGCCACACCGCTTCCCGTGAGGCAGACCGCTACCTCGCCCTCAACATCTGCTTGAACACCTCCATCGCCTTCACGAAGTACCCACCGACTGATCCATATCCATATTGGTCTGATGGAGAGCCCGATCGAAGGGCCACCAAGGGACTGATAAGGCTCTACCCCCATGGTCAGCTACCCCATCGCCGCGACGGCGAGTGGAAGGGCCGGTTACGTTAGGTAACGTGATGTGTCCTCAGCCTGCATCGCGACTCGAGACTGGATGCAAAAATACCAGTCTTCCATCCATGCCTTTGAAAGATGCGCCCAGCCCATTCAGACCAGTCATTCAATATGAAGCATGACAATAATCCGGCGCACGTATCCATGTTCTCCACGTCGTATACATGCTTTCCAACTTACTTATGCGATGTTGGGTATGCAATGATACATATCGATAAGAAAGGGCTAAATCATCTGCACCTCATAATATTGTTTTTTTTTTGCACACACGACAATAACTACATTACCATTTAACCATTTGTAAAGGTTGCACACAATTCCAAAACACGGAAGTGTTTTACTTCCTCCGCCTCGAAGGCTACTTCTAAAACACGGACGGAATATCACTTCTTTTATTTTCAGAATGCTCATTCAGCCACTTACCAAACAACAACCAGCGTAGCACACACGCACATACACCAATACGCGAACACAGCATACACTAGGTTCTAGATTTCTCACGTAAGTGGCACACCGCAGTGCGGCGTATATTCTAGCGCCCCACCAGCATTTATTCGCATTGCGAGTATCATGGTGCCACGAATCAGATTCATATGTGGAACTGAGAATCAGATAGTTAAACAAAGTATGGTAAACTCAGATCGCTACATGTGCAATAAAAGATCACACTGTACTGGACAACCCCACAATGTAAATTTGTTTTTAAATAGGGTGGAATATACCACTTTCTGAACACTAATTCCACATCCTTCTCCGGGGAAGTATCGGCATCCTGCTTCTTGATGTGTGCTAATGAAATCTTGGTGTCTTCTTTCTAAGAGTACCTCGTTTGTTAGTAGCATGATCATGCTCTCGATAAGGGATGATGATACACGAACATTTCGCAATGCAATTTCATGTAAAGGGATTATCAATAATGCGATATGGCATACATCACCAGTGTATAGAATAGGCCTTTTCTCGTTATCCCGAATATAGCTCGTCATAAATTATGAATCTAAAAAACTAATGACGGTGCAGCATGAGTACACCATTGGCTCAAATTTGAGTCTGAAGAACATCAAAATGATTTGAAATGACACTAATTCCATGACAAATTTCGACATCCTACTGTGCTCGTTTCGACATCTCACACCTAACGAAAAACCATTATTTTAACACTGACCCCACAGGCAGTGCCATCCTACTGAGGTACGGAATAAACAGCATATTTCTTATTTTGCAATCCTATGGAAGTTGTCCGGTGCCTTGACATCAGCGAGAGATGACAGTAGTTGGTCGCCAACTGAAAGGTATGCATTTATGACAGAAATAAGTGGTCATGCCATTGTATGTCAAGAAGCGTGGCATTACATACATATTTTGACATGCCGTTTAGAAAATAAACTACAGGCTTACAAAAAAGTATTCCAAATTGAAACATGAAATGGAAAATAATGCATGTAGTCTGTGTGACCCACTTGGTATATTATGCACATGCAGGGAGCCCCTACTGATAAAAAATCATATATATGCAGACATAGAAGAGTGTAGCGCAGACACCAAATTTACCAGTGGACTAGGTAACTTAAAATATGTAGAAAGGTCTATGGTATGAGATAAAGTATAAACACTCATGTATAGGAAGTTAAGGGGACACATGACTGAAATGTATAAAATTGCAAAAGAGTTAGATAAGGTCAATCCGAATGTTCTTCTATTTAGAACATCACATGGGGGTCCTTAATACAGGATAGACGATGCAAGATGTTCGACAGTTAAGTGACAACAGGTACTATAGGCTAGGCGATAGACAGTGACCTCTGGAATAGTTACAGCTGAAATGACCTGCCAGTTAGTTAGTTATAGGGGTTTAGGGGCGCATCGACTGCCGAAGACATGCAGCGCCAGACCTGGCAGTGTAATTTGGTTATATTCCGTCGGATAACAAGTGACCGTCTCAGGCGATAAAAGCATCGCCTATTTCAGATCGAGATAGCCGTGTATCATGGCAGAGACTCCGTGCCAGCTGATTTTGCAGTTGCGATCAGCGAATGGTGAATCGCCGAATCCATGTCGTCACGCGCCAGCCTCCAGTTAGCGTCACAACCTGAGGAATGGTTAAATGGTTGAATCATTCGTTACGCTTTGTCCATGCACAGTCGTCTGATTCAGCAGATTGCACGAGCACCTCGCCTTTTGACGACGAATATGGCGTCGATGGTGCACAGACGGGGAACTTGAGATTTGAATAGAAAGTATGGTCATGGACGGATCCATGTCCTGGATAGGATTGGGATAAGTTCAGCGAGATACACATATGGCTCAAATTGATACAGTAGAAACACGCTTCAATGACAGATGGTAGTGGTGCATGACAGATAGATGCAAAGTTTGAACGTCACAATAATTTGTTAGCAGACGTTTGGACATTACAATAAGTGGGCTTGTCATGTCAGTAAGAGACGAAGCTATATTTATTTTGGCTAAAAAATCTGGTGCAAGAATGAAAGTCTGATAACCACACACACACACCTGTTGGTTTTTGGTGCATAGAAAACAGCTATTTGAAACAACATGATTCGATAGAAATGTTACATAAATAATTCCAGTTAAAACCGGTGATGCATTATGACTTTGAGTCCATACATTTCAAAAGCTGTAACATCAGGATACCAAGAACAAAGCCTGTTCCACCAGTGAGTAGATGTAATGGCTGTCATACCAAATCTTGGGACCACATGTCGAGCCCGTCTGGTGGGAAGCCTGCAGGGCATGGACCGGTCTAGACATTTGCTACTGCTATCATAGAACCATATGTGTATCCCCCCGGGGGCTCCACTCGGAGGAATCCCATTGTGAGACACTTGCAGCAGTAGCACCGGGCGGTGCAGCAGATTTTCCTCTAGCCGCTAAATTCCTGCAATTCCATTAATAACGATAGTGAGCACTAAATATTAACAAGCTATATGACATGGTAGTACATGATTGTTTATGATTTTGCTGCAGAGGTGTCTCACAAGCCACCCCCATAATTTTGAAATATGGAATGCAAACCACTTGATACCAATACGGTATATGAGTACGGAAATGGATCGGCATATTCTAATAAGAATTTGCCGGAGTCGCCACAGCAACTGCTTAACAAACAGCGTGCAATGCGAATACTACCACTAGTCTATGCATGCATTTTTCTACTCATTCACCAGGGTGTGATTTCTTGCACCAATGTGGATTGCTGGTCACCCACAGGCGTTCACACTATTGACCTTGGGGAGTACACGAGATCACAACTCGACTTGTTTGACTAGCGTGAGATGATACTATTTGTCAGCTATCTGAAATCACACCCTATTACTACATCTAGCATACCATACACACGTCAGTCACCAGTGATGACAGAGCTAACGATGCAACACAACAGCTATACACACCACTGCATGCCACTCCACAAAGCGAGAAGGAGTCACCAACAAATAACGAAATTGTGTACGTCCTCGGCACATCACACAACTAGCATAGGTATCACCATCCCCATACAAAATGACTGCATAATTCTGCTTGTTAGTATACATACCATTGCATGAAGAAAGTACATGCACCCTCACCAGCATCACAGACAGTCAGGTACTGGATCCGATGCAGTGAATACTTTCTCCATACAAGGCACACAATGACTGCATAATTCTACTTGTTAGTATACATACCATTGCATGAAGAAAGTACATGCACCCTCACCAGCATCACAGACAGTCAGGTACTGGATCCGATGCAGTGAATACTTTCTCCATACAAAGCACACAATTACCGCATAATTCTACTTGTTAGTATACATACCATTACATGAAGAAAGTACATGCACCCTCACCAGCATCACAGACAGTCAGGTACTGGATCCGATGCAGTGAATACTTTCTCCATACAAGGCACACAATGACTGCATAATTATATTGGTTAGTATATACCATTGCATGAAGAAAGTACATGCACCCTCACCAGCATCACAGACAGTCAGGTACTGGATCCGATGCAGTGAATACTTTCTCCATACAGGGCACATTATAACTGCATACATGTATGTGAGTTGATGTGGGGTGGAATTTGCATTCTGGATCTGTGTTACACCGGATATTACAATGGAGAAATAGGACATAAAAATGGCAGTAAGGACTAGTACCAATTTTACATAAATGTGAAAAGAAAATACGACACATGGAACCGAAATTACGTAGCCCAGGGAACTATGTTAGGTGATGGAACTCCGAAACGTATCAACATTGGGTGGCTTCTTTTGGCACATCCATGCAAGGGTTGACTGATCATGTTTAATCATATATTGACATTGAGGGTGTTTTGAAGCATGGATTTGTGGGCATCAAGCAGAAGTGGCTTGACATTTTGTGGTATTATTACACGTGCTGTCCCATTCTGCAGAGATGGGAAGCGGCTCATAAGGCACCCCACAGCGATATGGTATGCCATTTTGGCCATTTTGTTCCCTGTATGGTATACTATTATTTTACCATCAACAACTTTATTGTACTCCCAGCACTCCCGATGCGTTAACACAAGGTCGTGTGGTGGCTTGAGATATTTGTAATTCAACTGGCTACCACAAGTTTTGCATTTTTTCCCAGAAAACATTGTCAGTAGCAGCACATTGAACATCTCTAAAAACAGCATAGACAATCATAAGAATGGAGGGCTTGCTTTTCAGTATTACAGGGAGGGCTGATTGACAGATTTGGTGGGCAACTGGTTCAGTGTACAGAGTGCAACCAAGAAGGGCCCTTATGGCTCATAGTTGCACTAATCTTTTATGTCTTTATATGTCTTTATGGCATGGGGGCAGGCTAAAGTATGGCACATAGCTCGACAAGCTGTTCCTAGGGTTTGTTCCTGACCCTCCTCCATGCTGCTCCCAGCAACTTGGAGTAGCTGTTCTGTGTTTCCATTGATTTTCAGAGCAGATCTGAGTAGCTCCAATCTACTTACCCTGGCCAAGAGCAGGAGCAGCTTGGAGCAGCTTGGAGTAGCACAAATGTAGAGCTGAAGATACATTTGCAAGGCTTTAATTTTGAAGTGTTTCTCTGGAGTGTGAGGGCGTTTGAAAGAAAATGTGCCAATAATTATTGTATTATCCTTGATGTAATTTCCTTTCATACAGACAATGAACACTGAACTTATCCAAACTGCAACATTCCATGCATCATATACCTTTGTAACCATGATACAAGCACAAACAGCTGATTTATACTCCAAGTTGTTCCAGACATTCCAGTGTTTATTTTTATCAAATCTGCTCTGAACTGCTCCAAGTTGCTCCAAGTTGATCTATACTCTTTCTGGAGCAGGGTCAGGAAGAGACCCCTAGTGTACACAGTGATGCAGAAATGATCAAGCACTGGATGTACGGACCCTTTGGGAAAAGGGAAACACTAAAATATTGAAAGTTATGTGATTTTCACCAAAACATCTCATGCCCGAACCACTGCTACCAGCCCCATAAAATGTATCACACTATAATTCCACCAAAAACTATCTACATGTGGAATTTTGCAACTCTATCCCCAAAAACATGTCAGTAGATGGAGCAGTATTTTAGTGGGTACCTATCTTGTGATAGAGTTTTGAGTTTTTTACTCTTAGATATGCTCAAATCCCAATGCAAGTACACCATTCTACACACTATGAAGATGCACAAATCAAAATGCAAACAGAACTGTCCACTAACTGGTTTGAATGTTTTTATTATGATTTCAAATGCAAGCATTGGCATCAACATAGCATAGGTTTAAGATGTAATGGAAACAACTTGACAGCAAAGCATTGTGCAGTGCTACTGTCTATGAGATAAAGCATGTTTATAGGGAGCTATAATTTCTTTACCTTAGCTATAATTTCTGGGATAAGCCATTGCAAGAATGCATTCATCATTATAATGTGCTTTGTGCCATCAGAGATACAGCAGCAGCTCTGATGACACTCTTCCCTTATAACACCAGTACAATACAAACAGTGTACACTGGGATCAGTCCCAGGGAAAGTCTTGCACTGCATCCTGCACCATGAATGAGCAATTTCTAATGACATCATCCTAGACAAATACTTCACCCTCTTTGGCATCAGCCTTTGCATGGGCTGAGTGCTGGCCTTGTTTGTCCTCCATGAAGTGGTGTTTGGTCAGGTTCATGATTTGCTGGCTCAGATATTGCGTGCTTTCTTCTCTTTCTTCTAGACTATCCCTACAAGTGCACAGTGATCTATGGACATCACCCATGTCAGCATATCAGGCTGGGCCACCTTCTTTATATGGGTACTGCATGACCTCTGCAGTTGATGTGTTCAAAAGTCCCAATATCTAACTTGACTAGCCACCTTTTTTGTCATTCTCTTGATTTGTCTACAAAGAGAATCTTCGAAGAGTTCATTGCCCACTCTTTACCCAGGTCAGAGAAGGCCATGGGCAGATATGAGTAATGTGTACCACTGTTGCTTGTCAAGATGCAATGTTTTATGTATCACATTTACATCACCCAAACAAAATAGGCAGTAGTTCACACTATGTGATGCAGAATGGTTAGCAAAGGTAAACACTGAGCACCCCAATGGGCACAAAGTGACCCTTGATGTCAGCATGCCCCTGAACTCCAATCCACCACCATCACCACTGAGCACCCAAGCATAGCTTCACCCCTTACTTGTGCCCTTTCTGTTAATCCGTTACTTTCACATAATTTGGTTTCAATATGCAACATGTGACTTGTGCAAATTGTTTCTGTTTTTCATGTGATTGCTATGGTGTGGGTGCATTGGTATACCTGTAATTTATCATAAAGTCTAACTCATAAATAATTTGCCTGAGACAATTTGGAACATTTTGATATTTATTTTGAGCCTTTGTCTTCACAAGTTAGAATAATAATGCAACACAACACTTAGGATCTAATGACCAGCCTTCTCATCCTATGACAGTTTTCTATGCATTAAGTTGACCACTATAAACTGGCACAAAGGAACCATGTGTGCCTAATTCATAACTGATATGTAGGGTTTTATGAGAGAGCCAATTCTTTAATGTCTGGTCTGGTTTATAATCTGGTAATGACCTGATTTATGCTTTTTAGTAGCATTGTGACTCTTCCGAAGGTTAAAGTAGGTTATGTCATGTCATGTGACCCATGCTGCTGGCCGGCAGACCACCGACGTCGGACGCCACCATGGGCAAGACTCCGCTGCGCGTGTGCGTGACTGGCGCTGCCGGCCAGATCGGCTACTCGCTGCTGTTCCAGCTGGCCGAGGGCAATGTGTTCGGCGCCGACCAGCCGCTGGTGCTACTGCTGCTCGACATCGAGCCCTGCCTGCCGGCGCTCAACGGCGTCGTGATGGAGCTGCAGGACTGCGCTCTGCCGCTCATCCAGGACGTGGTGGGCACGGCCGACCCGATGGTCGCCTTCAAGGACATCGATGCCGCCTTCCTGGTCGGCGCCATGCCGCGTCGCGAGGGCATGGAGCGCAAGGACCTGCTCGCCGCCAACGTCAAGATCTTCAAGGTGCAGGGCGGCGCGCTCGACAAGGTGGCCAAGAAGTCGGTCAAGGTGCTGGTCGTCGGCAACCCGGCCAACACGAACGCGCTCATTTGCTCCAAGTACGCGCCGTCGATCCCGCGCGAGAACTTCACGACCATGACCCGGCTCGACCAGAACCGGTCGCAGGGCCAGATTGCCGCGCGGCTCGGCGTGCCCAACAGCGCCGTCCGCAACTGCATCATCTGGGGCAACCACTCGTCGACGCAGTACCCGGACGTGGCGCACGCCGAGGCCGAGGTGGGCGGTGCCTGGGTGTCGGTGCCGAAGGCGGTCGGCGACGAGCAGTACCTGCGCGGCGAGTTCGTGACTACCGTGCAGAAGCGCGGCGCTGCCATCATCGCCGCGCGCAAGCTGTCGTCGGCCATGTCGGCCGCCAAGGCTGCGTGCGACCACATGCACGACTGGGTGGCCGGCACGCCGGCCGGCCGCTTCGTCAGCATGGCCGTCTTCTCCGACGGCTCGTACAAGACGCCCGAGGGTATCATGTACTCGTTCCCGGTTACCATCGAGAACGGCCAGTGGAAGATCGTGCAGGGCCTGTCGGTGAACGACTTCGCGCGCGAGAAGATGGACGCCACCGGCCGCGAGCTGTGCGAGGAGCGCGACGAGGCGATCGCGGCCTGCGCCTGAAGCCAGAGCCGGGTCCTCAGCTCCCTGTAGGGTTAGGTCGAGGATGAGGTGAGTGTGTGACCTGCCGGGGGCCCGGCGGTGGAAGCTGCCGTCGCCAGCCGCTGTCGACCGCTGCGTGCGCTGTATAGTCAGGTGACTGGTCACGCCGGTTGGTGTCGTGAAGCTTACCGATGAGCTGTAGCCACAACGCTGCAGCGACCGTGGTTGTTTTTGGAGGCGTTGGTGCTGCGACTGTGACCCTTCCGGAGCCAGTTAGTCGTGGTTTAGTGGGGAATACGGTAACCGATCATCGAAATGTCACGGGAATAGTACACATGTTTTGATAATGATGTTCTGCTGGTGATGTTATCTACTGGTGAATATATCTGGCTGGCTTTTGTTCCACCAACACACCAATGTCGAAGCTCTTTACTGCTGCGTTATCAGTGATGTGATTTCGCACCACGACTGATTTAGATTTTGGGCACGACCGCATTCTTGTGGTTACTTACGAACGTTTCATGGCGGTGGGTTGGGTGAGCGTTTTTCCCTGATGCTACTCTGGCGTGTTAAATATTTACCAACTTCTCGCATTAGTAACATACGTGATTTCGCCCTTGAATGACACTTCGCGGATTCTACCACCGCACATGGTATAGAGTAACGTCGGTCGCAGAGGTAAAAGTAAATCAAAGGTGTAAAAGTTGACCGATGCGATCGTCTATGGACTATTGTGATATTCCATCAGCTACAATGTGACTGGCCACTGCCTATCGTCTGGCTGTCCACTGGCTACAGTATGATGGTCCACTGGGTACATGGGCCGTACATTGGCTGCAGTGTGGCCGGCCACTGCCTATTGTCTGGCTGTCCACTAGCTACGGTGTGATGATCCACGGGCTACAGTGGCCGTTCAATGGCTGCAGTATGGCTGTCCACTGCCTGGTCTGACCGTTCACTAGCTACAGTGTGATGGTCCACCGGCTAGGGTGATCATCACTACCTATTCTTACCATTCATTGGCTCCAGGGTTAAAATATTGGTTTTGCGTTAGGTGTAAGATGTCGAAGCAAGCACAGTAAGATGTCGAAATTTGTCATGGAATTAGTGCGATTTATAATATTTTTATGTTATTCAGACTCAAATTTTGGCCAATGGTGTAGGTAGTCATGACCAACTTTATCGTTTGTTTTTATCTTCATAATTTATGAACTATATTCGGAGTAGAGAGAATAATAACTTATGAACTGGTATCGTATGCCATATCACATTGTAGGTAATCCCTTTACCTGAAATAGCATGAAAAGTTCGTGTATCACCATTTCTTATCGAGAGCATGCACATGCTGAACTGAGACAAGATACTGATAAGATACTGTTAGGGAGACAAAGACCTCATAAGCATTCATTAAGGATCAGGATGTCACTACTTCTTGGAGAAGGATGTACTACTTTTTGGAGAAGGGTGTCGATTGAATGTTCAGAAAGTGGTAAATTCCATCATATTTCACGAATAATTATCACTGATTGACTCTAGCGGCCGCCCACTGGCTACAGTGTGACCGTCTACTTGCTAAAATCGTGTCACCCACTGGGTGCAGAGTGGTCTTCTAATACATGCAGCCCGATTATGCGCAGGTTATAAATTGGCAGCCCGCTGACTTCTTCCTGACGGTACTCGAGTCTCACCGCTGGCCGGTGCCCAGGATCAACACCAATGCGCCAAACCAGGGCTGGTCATGACAGACTGGCAACGCATGTGCGCCGCCATCCGCGCAAGTAATCACAGCCAGGTGTGCGGTTCTGGTACTCGAGTGGGGTGAGGGAGGGAGCTGACCGTACGACTGGTAGCAGTCACCTCCAATGGACGGCAGATATTCGCTATGACAGCCGCCTCTAATGGACGGCAGATATTCAGCACAGCAGCCACCTCTAACGGACGGCATGTTAGGGCGCGTCGGGTGACTGCGAGGGCAGATCAGTGGCTCGTCCGGTCTGCGCTGTGCCATGGCACTCCGCTATCACGGCCGACTGCAGTATGGCAGAGACTAGACACTGTACAGGGGTTGCACGGGGATGGGCGGACCGCAGTGCGCGAATGGCTGCCGAGTGACGCAGTGAAGTGAGTGATGGACGTCTCAACACGTCCTCGCCATGTGGCGGTGCGCGGACAAACTGGCGTGATGAGGAGCGCGCAACACCAGCTCGCTCCACATGGCTGCTAGTGACCGCCGCTCTGGTGGCGCCCGTCGCCAGGTCTCCCGTGCTGGAGAGACCCCAGGCCATCGCTACAGAAACGGCCAAGTTCCTGCTGAGCTACACACTGGCGGCGACGTGCGCGACGACTTCCTCAGTGTGGGTCTGAACAGCAGTCTGATTCGAAGAGGATGGATCTGACCTCTGACCAGGTGATGGTGCTGGTGCGGGGTCTGCAGCCCGCCGTGCTCCGAGTCGATCGCACCTATCCGACTTCCTCGTGTTTGAGGACGAAGTCCACCACTTCAGCGATATCGCAAAATGCGCCCCCATGCAGAAAGCACACCAGGCCGTTCGAACTGCCGGCGGCGCCCTGGGCACGCTGGCCGACTTCACCCGCTGGCTCGACCTCCCGCTGCTGCTCGACCTCAACTGGCTCCACTCGTCGAGTCAAACGTCAAACGTCGAGTATTTGCTCTCGGAAAAAAAATCAGATATTACATAGGCGGAAATTATTGGAACCTTTAACAAATTCGTCGATGTCAATAATCACAAAACAATCATTCATGGTTGGGTCAAAACACAAAGATAAAGTAGGCATCGGCATCACTGGACCAGACCTTAAGCTTTCTCAGATTGCCAAAATCGTCCCATTGCAATGGACCGAATTTGCTGATTCAAATTGCCCAAGGGAAGCCCAGGATCCTGCAATCAGCCATTGCGGTCCAACGACATCAAGCGCCGAGTCGGGAAAAAAATATTTCGATGACTGTGGAAGTATTTTTTATTCAAGCGCCGAGACGAAGCACACAAATATTTATCGAAGTCTACCACTGAATTGAATTTATTTTTATTTTTATTATGTGATTTTGACCCTCTTTTTTACCTTTTGTGCTGTATTGTTTTATCTATTTGACGCGATGTCGTAATAGCCACAAGTCAATTGTGGATGACCTCAATAAAGTCTGTTCGTCTGTCTGTCTGAATTGTGGCCCCAACGCGCGCACGTCCGGGGCAGATATCTGCCCCCTGTGGTTTTTCCTAATTTGCCGCCATACTAATCGAGTTAGCAAGGCCAAACCTCGCATAGCTGCTTAATTGTCTTCCGCATATCCTCATAAATGTTTAACCCTGGGTCATCTTAAGTCAGGTCAACAGGTCACTCGAAGTAACCCAACATCTTTCGGAATTCTAGGTGGCATAACTTCCACAATAATTGGGCGATTGATTTCAAACTTATAGCACTGTAACAGTGTTGCTAAACACGTGCTGTTTTAATCGTATAATGTCTAACTGTGGATGCTGTGACCCCATAAGTCAGCCGACCTACCATGTCCCGCATATGTCGCGTCTAATACTTTTCCGTCCGGCGCCGGCAACGCGGTCACCGGCCCTCGTCGGAACCGAGTCAGCGTTTTACGGGACGACGCCCGGCAACGATGACGTGCGCCCTGTCTTCCGGTCGTGGCCGAAACCCGGTGAACCACCCTCGGCTGGCAGACGTGTATGGACTGTTGAGCCGCGCGGGCCTGTCGCTGTCGGTCGCGTGCGTAAATTAATAACCGTATTTCGGCCTCCAAATTTATAATTGAAATCAATCGTTGTCACCATACATTCGCTATGCCTTCAGCACAATATATCGTGCAGAGTACTTATCATTTTTGCCTTCGGAGTTATCGCGGCGCGCGGGTCGAGACCCTAGACTATTCACGAGCCTACAAGAACGACCTTCACTACAGCACGTCATGATCTCCTCAGGTACCATAACATATATATCGTGTTTTTTCGTAGCATTGACCTGAGGTCAGGTCGCGGCCATGACTTCCACCATTAATGGGGGCACCGAGCCCATAGCCCTATAACTATAGGGCTATGGTAAAATATACCAAATGTTTCCTGGTTACATATTTGCTCTCGGAATGACCTCATAATGGTTGTGGTGTGTAGTTGGATGAGCTATGCCCGGTGCTACAGCTGACATTTTTACTCAATGACCTCACCAAGGTCATCTGAAGTCACCTGAGGCCACTATCACATTTCTGCGCATTATATCGCACTGCATTGAGCTAGAAAGCTCAAATTACCGCCATTGTGCTTGTATCGCCAAGACGTGTCGATTGATACATTACATGCCATACCTAGGCTACTTCATGACCTTGGCCTGAGGGGGAAGCTCATAAGATCTACATTCAGAAGACCTACGTTCGGTAGATCTACTTTTAGAGGATTTATTTTCACAGGATCTACTTTCAGAGCATCTATTTTCACAAGATCTACTCTCGGGACTGGATTTTTCAGAGGATCTACAAATAGGTCTCAAGTGTTCAGAAGATCTACTCCCGAATGCAAATGTTCACAGGATCTACTGAAAGCTGGAAATGTTCACAAGATCTACTTTCGGGACTGGTTTGTTCAGAAGATCTACACGAAGACGAAAGTGCTCACAGGATCTACTTTCAGGATAATTTTTTTCTTCACAAGACCTACTCTCGGGACTGCATTGCTCAGAGGATCTACAAATAGGCCTTAGTTGTTCAGAAGATCTACTGCTGGAAATTTTCAGAAGATCTACTACTGGAAATGTTCAGAGGATTTACTCGGAGGATGGAAATGTTCACAAGATCTACTCTCAGGACTGAATTTTCAGAAAACCTACTCTTGGTCCGGTATGTTCAGAGGATCTACTTTCGGGACTGGATTGTTCAGAAGATCTACTCGCAAGTCTGATGTCCAAGAAGCATAAGTTCAGCTTTCTCTCGCTAGGTAGCAACACGGTCTTGGTATTACCGCATTGAATAAGGAATGAATGTCATCAGATTGAACGCTGAAGCAGAGGTAGCAATATTTCTCGCTAGATGGCAGGATAGTGCCATTGAATACGAGCTCGTTGTGTGCCTGTATTGTTAGCGTTTCATAGCTTGGCAATTGGCTGCCGTCCCGTGGGAAACTAATATGCAGAGTAGTGCTGGATGGAGAGGACGCACACATTGTTCGGACCTATTTGTATCTGAGCTTACGGTTGGCTTAAAATGTTAGATGCACTGTGATACTCTCGCAATATTTACATTGTATCCACCTGCAATATGGCAGCTGGCCATTCCCTGGTGACGCCATTGACTAGCAGCCTGGGAAGGACTGAGAAAGCGCAGCGTCTGTGGCGCTCCAAATTTGCTCCCGTCACGCCGGCAATGATTCTGCAGCGGGAGCGTTTTCTCAACGCCCTGCGGCGCTGCCGTAGCTATCGCCCATGCTGAGGCGGATGGGATCGTCATGTGCCGATATCATTGTGCGGCGGTGCCAACATCATTTTAATCACCATGCGTAAGGTGACTTGCCGTTGTTGGACCTACTGCATGTTATTAATAGTAGCATTGTGAACTGGAAAATCATTACAATAGTGCCGATAGATAAAGGCGACGATGCTAAGCGGTGCAACTATCGACCAATATCGATATTGCTGGTCATGACTAGGCTTTGTGCGCTTACAGTATGTACAAAACTGACGCAATACGTACTTAGTCTGCATATTATATCCCGGCAACAATATGGCTTCCGCCCTGACCTATCGACGAAGGCGGCAGTGCTTGCTTGAGGTGTAGTATATGCGACTAGTAATGTTGACAAAGACATGATGATTTCATTAGTCACGGCAGACACCTCAAAAGCATTCGACAGTGTTGAGCACTACCTCGTGGTGAAGCTAGGGTGGTACGGCATCGACAACCAGTGGTTCGCCGCATGGTTTAGCAATAGCATGCAGTATGTCGATCATTCTTAGGCCCTATGGGTGACACGTCAACGTTCAAATGATTCATGTTCATTCACGTTCAAGTGAACCACAGGAAAGATTCAAATTCTGAACTCACACGGTGTCGAAAATAACCCCTTTTATCTTGGCATGACGCTTTTGTCTTACAACACAACATTACGCATTTCATCGAGTGGCAATTTATGGAGGTGTCCAGACGTGTGAAAATGTTATATAGCTTGACAATAAGTATGAAACAAATAGATGAAACGAAAGTGTTTCTGAATATGGACAATAAAAAAGCTATTTAAGCTTACCAACAATATTGGTATGATCTAACACACATATTAAATACTGTATTTTTAGCAAATACTGCCTTTTTAGCTTCAAGTCATTACCGACAAGTAATGAGTACATGGTACATGATGGTTATCTGAAGAACTGGACATATGACTATATGAGAGATATTGGCTAATAAAACACCTCTCGAAGCCAAAACTGCATACAGATCAGTGGCCACCCCTGAATTGTTTCCGCTTTCATTCACACCGATGTCTTGTCGATCCAGAGAATTCGAACAGTGGGCATTTGGTCACTGTCATACGCGTCGTAGATAATTCGCGATGCAACGCATGTACCGTATGTAGGGTTCGGTTGTCAACAATATGGGTTAAAAAAATATAACTGATATGCCCCGTGAAGGAAATGTGGATTTCAGCACACTATAATCAGATTGGACATGTCGAAATCCAAGCTATCTTTACACACGAAATGCATTATTTTCGGGTGAAGAACAGAGCATGGGACATGGCACAGAGAATGGAGTCGGAAAGATGAACGCAAGTGATGGCTTTCAAGTGTCCAGATCTGCGATAAGTGACATTTATTAAGCTGACTTCGGAATCCAACACCAACATGGGTTCTTGAAATGAATGACTCATGTTTCAATAAATTTTCAACGTTTCGGATTTCGTGATGAATTGCTGAGATACGGTGATGATGTCGGAAGCACGAGGCGTCGGCAATCTAGTGGAACAATATAACGTTTGAATATACAGTCCCAAACGATTGGGGACGATAAGGACATTAATGCCTTGCTGGGTGATAGTAAGTGTCATCCCTTTCCCAAGATATGCACCACACACCTGTTAATCGACAAGAACGTAGCTTACAATCGTCTATGAAACCTAAACTGATCCACCTTAAACTTTACTTCAATTACTCATAGTTCCTCAGTTGGACACGGGTCATGTCGTGTGCGTTGGTAAACGTGTAGCGGATGCGGATCCGCCGGCCATCTGGCGGCCAGCTGGTAATTCGTAGCCGCTGGTGAGCGCGCGCCCGCCATCTAGTGTCTCAACTTGTAGTTCGCTCTATTGACGCTAGAGGGCAGTGTTGTTAATTATGCATCCAGGCCCGTTTCATCTCATTTCTCCGCTCATCTACAATGCTCTATGTCCAGTAGACATCTGACATAATAGCCTTCCACTTCACTGAGCCGACTTACCTGTATACTTAACTCGCTTGCATTTACCTCTCCAAAGCTGCGCACATTAGTGTCTTTACTAGTACACTGTATGTTCTAGTCAGCGTGAAGTACCGCTATGTCGTCGTGTCAATACAGAGTTCTCGTACCCAGACCCAGCGAGTGGTTTTACTGGGCGCTGGCGATGCGACTCCGGCAGAGGTGGCGACGCGACTCCGCAGCGGCAGCGTAGGTATCCCCATGAGACGCCCGTCCGCACTAAGAGGCCTGTATAGCACTGCTGTGCACGGTCTAGGTGTCAATTGGTAAAGGCGTCTCTCCCAGATCACCATACTCCTATCCACACATCCACACGCACCCCTAGGCGCTACATTGGTGACCCCGACGTGATCTGGGGAGCCACTGTGTGTCTCTCTCTCCACTCGGCGCACGCCCCGCCCGGTCCTGTCCCTTTCTCTCCCTCTCCCTCTCGCCGGAGGCCTGATGGCACCACCCGGACACAGAGGGACCGCCCGTCTCGCCGCTGCGTCGCCCCATCTGCGCACGCCCAGCTGGCCGTCGCCAACCACCGGATACCGACGCTCCGTCAGCAACTGCACACAAGGTGAGGTCTCTGCTGGCGGATTTGCAGCAGAGATCACTTCTGTGGCCCACTGATGACGTCACGGACGCCGACTCACTGGCTGACGTCACAGTTCCGGCCGGCTCACCGTCTGATGTCACATCAGCCCGCTCACCGAAGTCGACATCGCAGTGTCAGCCGACTCACCGCTGACATCGCATCATCCGCTGGCTCGCCGTCCAACGTCCTGGCTGACGTTAAGGCATCTGTCAGCTCACCAACGTCGACGTCGCGGCGTCAGCCGACTCACTGGTTGACGCCGCATCATCTGCTCGCTCAACGATGTCGACGTCACGGTATCAACCGGCACACAAGCTGACGTCACAGCCGACTCACTAGCTGACGTCCCAGCACCAACCGGCTCACCGTCTGGCGTCGCACCATCTACCCGCTGAACGATGTCGTCGTCACGGTACCAGCCGGTACGCCAGCTGATGTCACAGCCGACTCACTGGCTGACGTCCCAGCACCGACCGGCTCACCGTCGGACGCCGCATCATCAGCCTGCTCAACGAAGTCTCTACGTCACGGTGTCAGCTGGCGCACCGTCTGACGTCACAGCCGACTCATTGGCTGCCGTCACGGTATCGACCGGCTCACCGTCTGACGTCGCATCACCAGCCGACCCACTGGCTGGCGTCGCTCACCGTCTAACGTCCTGGCCGACGTTACAGCATCAACCGGCTCACCCTCTGGCGTCCGGATTGACGTCACGGTATCAGCCGTATCACCGTCGCATCGCAACACAGCCAACTCACTGGCTTCTTCAGCGCGACCTCAGCCGACCCACCGGCTGACTGCAGCCGACTCACTGGCTTCCTCAGCTACCTCGGCAGACCCACTTGCTGAGTTCTCGACCTCAACCGACCCACCGGCTGACTTCGCAGCCGACTCGCTGACGATCACCATCAGCAACTCATCGCCTAACGTCAACTCAGCCGACTCACTTGCTGACGTCATGTCGGACTCGATGGCCGCACGTAGCCGACACCGTCCGGCTCGACCGCCGCTCGATGCCTCCCGCTCGGTGCCGCTGCTCGCGGCATACTCGACTTCTGCAGTGTTCGATCGCATTTGCCCACTCCTCGCCGCGTGAGTGCTCCCCGAGTGTTCTCCATCGACCGCGTCAAACCTGCCTACTTGGACCCGCCGTCCGGCACCGCAACCGCGAACGGATCGTCGTCTGTCCCAGCCACAACCACGTTCACCATGGATGGACCACGACTCCTGCTGCACCCGTCGACCGCCCGTCCGCAGCTCTCGTCTCCGCAGCTTGTGCAGCGCTCGTCCGCTCCTGAACAACCCCCGCCGCGTGACGGTAGTCCCGAGTGCCTGCCACCACGTCCGGCTGGTCCAGAGTGCCCTCCGCTGCGCTCCGCTCTGCGCACCCGCTCAGGTCGCGTGGTAGTACCCCCGGCATGTTTTCGTCACGTCACCTTTAGCCAATGACGTGTCTGGGGAGGAGGTGATGTAGCGGATGCGGATCCGCCGGCCATCTGGCGGCCAGCTGGTAATTCGTAGCCGCTGGTGAGCGCGCGCCCGCCATCTAGTGTCTCAACTTGTAGTTCGCTCTATTGACGCTAGAGGGCAGTGTTGTTAATTATGCATCCAGGCCCGTTTCATCTCATTTCTCCGCTCATCTACAATGCTCTATGTCCAGTAGACATCTGACATAATAGCCTTCCACTTCACTGAGCCGACTTACCTGTATACTTAACTCGCTTGCATTTACCTCTCCAAAGCTGCGCACATTAGTGTCTTTACTAGTACACTGTATGTTCTAGTCAGCGTGAAGTACCGCTATGTCGTCGTGTCAATACAGAGTTCTCGTACCCAGACCCAGCGAGTGGTTTTACTGGGCGCTGGCGATGCGACTCCGGCAGAGGTGGCGACGCGACTCCGCAGCGGCAGCGTAGGTATCCCCATGAGACGCCCGTCCGCACTAAGAGGCCTGTATAGCACTGCTGTGCAGGCCTGCACATTAGTGTCTTTACTAGTACACTGTATGTTCTAGTCAGCGTGAAGTACCGCTATGTCGTCGTGTCAATACAGAGTTCTCGTACCCAGACCCAGCGAGTGGTTTTACTGGGCGCTGGCGATGCGACTCCGGCAGAGGTGGCGACGCGACTCCGCAGCGGCAGCGTAGGTATCCCCATGAGACGCCCGTCCGCACTAAGAGGCCTGTATAGCACTGCTGTGCACGGTCTAGGTGTCAATTGGTAAAGGCGTCTCTCCCAGATCACCATACTCCTATCCACACATCCACACGCACCCCTAGGCGCTACAAACGCATACCGGCAGATGTCACGCCAGACGTTCAGCAATGACACCAACATTTATTTATTTATTTATTTATTTAACAATACATGCCATCCACGTGCAGTGGCTATTACGGACAGTCCGGGTTTCATTGCTGGAGGACCCCTTAGCCATGAGACCTCAGTCGGCGCGATTTTTGATCCGGTGCATCCATTGTAAGCCTCAATGCATATTTTTATAAACTCTGTTCGATATTTCAAGGGTTCCCTTGGTTTTTATTGATATAAACTGAACCATTCCGGGACCCTGTGCAAGCTTTGAGGACATGGTGCAATTTTTCCGCTTCCATCGCGATTTTTCGGGAGGATGGGTCCGACGATTTTTGGGTTCTGGTTCGATTGTCTTAGGCTGCGGCGCGATTTGTTTGGAGCCCAGCAAGGTTTGCTTGAGCACTCACTCTCGCCGTTGTGGGGTCGGGCGATATTTTTTAGGGGGATTCCCAGCGTCTTTGTTTTGAGGTGGGGGCTTAGGGGCGCATCGACTGCAGTGGTCATGCAGTTTTGTTTTGAGGTGAATGGCTCACTTAACCTAACCACAAGATACCGTCTCAGTCTCCGTAACACCCAGCCCTACATCTTGTATTGCAATGTTTTGCAATGTTCTTTTCGCAGCGTTTTAAAAACAAATTGTGATGTCTATGATTATGAAAGTACTAAAGCCAATGTATTACAAGTCGCTACACACCATGGCCTAAGAGGATCCAAATGGCACAGTCCAGTTGGTAGCTTGCGAGGTTGCCATGTAAACACATGAAATAAACGTGACAACAGTAGTAGGGGAGACCGGGTCTAGTTGATGCACAGGATTGTTGATACACCATTCTCTCCAAAAGCATGTAGCCGGTTTTCATTGCTACTGTTGCACATGTTGCTACTGACACCCTCATCTCGCGCCAAAAACAAACCCAAGTCCTTTCGACTTCTGATTGCGGAATGGTGACGATGTGACACATTTGTGGACCGAAAGTAAAATTGAAATCCCTTTCCTTCACCCTTAATTTCTAATTTGTCGCCCTCTTGTTAATTTTTAAAGTGTCGGCTATCATTACTATGTTCTCTCAACTTTGCGACCGTTAAATGCGTTTAAATTCATGTTTAAAATGGACTGAAAGTAAACATTCAATCCCTGATATATTATTCAAATTTTATTGCATTATATAAATTTAATCCAAGTTCTTCCTGGGGTTGCTTTATGACGCAGGGCTCTGTTGCTAAGCAGAGCTCGTTGCGTGAACCATGACCTCAACACCCGGTCAATGAATTCTAGTTCAACGGCAGAATTTTGACCGAAGGTTTGACGTGCCGTCAATGCACCGACACGGCCGCCAGGTAGCTCGTCCCAGGCCTCATCGGGCCGGCTGCCAACTGACATCTCCTCGCTACGTCTCGAAAGTGATTAATTATGTTGAGTTTCGCCAAAATTGTGTCAACTTGATCGGGTTTCCTCTGCCCAATGATTGCAACAATGACGCCTTTACAGTTTGCTTCACCTCAAGAGAAACAATCGTTGCACTTGTGGTGAGAAGGCTGTAGCGAGAGAGAAGAACATGAGCTTATCACGCGACGTCACCAGATAAGTACAGTAGATGCTATCCTAAAATAAAAATGTGTGTGGAGTCCATTTGGCTTGATGTCACTGTGGGAAAAGGCAACAGCAATACTCTTAGGATAGGAGCTTTCTACCGATCAGGAACCCTGCCACATTCTCAGCAACTGGAGCTTAACAAGGTGATTTGTGAGGAAATCAGTAGAAACTTTAAGAGGAAGTGCCTTATTCTCGGTGACTTTAATCTAAAAGGTTATGAAAATGCTGGTGTTGGCTCCCCAGCATGCAAAATGTTTAGGAAATGCCTTGAAGAGGACCTGTTCTTACACCAGTTTGTATCGGAACCTACCAGACATGGTTCATTCTTGGACCTTGTATTCTCGGATTTAAGTGACTTGGTTCAAGACTTGACTGTAGGCGAAACTCTGGGAAAAAGTGACCATAACATAGTTAGATTCAAGGCACATGTAGGGGAAATTCTAAAGGATAATTTGGTAAAGGTTCCAAATTTCAACAGAGCAGACTTTAACGGCATGAGAACGTCTTTAAGTGCCATCAGATGGGAAGAAGAATTCTCCAATTTAAATGCCTGTGAAATGTGGGAAAAGTTCAAATCTTACTTGAAGGAAACTCAGATTAGACATGTCCCCCAAAAGCAAAGACGCAAAAGAAGGGTAGGAAAGCCAGCATGGCTTACACCAGACGTGATAAAAGCAATTAAGGCTAAGAAAACTGCATTTAGAGTTTTTAAGGAAGCCTCAAATGTAGTTAATCTAAAGGCGTATCGAAAAGCTAGAGACACTGTGAAGCAAAAAACCAGAGCAGCAAAGCGAGCAAAAGAACTGGATTTAGCTAGAAACTGTAATGGGGACAGTAAAAAGTTCTTTAGTTTCTACAAGCTGAGTAAAGTTTCTAGCACAATTGGTCCACTGGAAGTAAACGGGACTACATTGGGTGAGGATAGTGAGATGGTTGAGGAGCTGAGCAAGCAGTTCAAATCAGTGTTTACATTGGAAGATATGACCAATCTGCCGACCGTACACCATAGTTCAGTGACATGGGATCTGACAAATGATGTTGATTTCACTGATAGTGATGTTGTTTACAATCATATCAGGAAAATAAAGCCAAATAAGGCAGCAGGACCTGATGAAATTTATGCTAGGGTGTTGCGGGAAACTGAAAAAGAACTGGCATTTCCTCTTAGTATAATATTTTGTAGATCAATTTCACATAATAAAATTCCAACCGATTGGAAAAGGGCAAATGTAGTTCCTATTTTCAAGAAAGGAGAAAGAGGGAAAGGTGAAAACTATAGGCCAATAAGTCTCACATCCCTAGTCTGTAAGGTACTCGAATCAATTATCAAGGATAGAATAGTTAGTTATCTGGAAGGTAGCAGATTGATTCAAGATACTCAACATGGGTTTAGAAAAGGACGATCGTGTCTCACAAACCTCTTGGACTTTTTGAACTTCGCCACAGAAGAATTTGATCAGGGAAATCAGGTTGATGTAGCATATCTTGACTTTAGTAAGGCCTTTAACAAGGTACCCCATAAACGGTTAATGATACAGCTTCAGTCCCATGGTATTGCAGGTAGCATCTTAAAATGGATAGAGTTGTGGCTTTCAGATAGACAGCAAAGAGTGATGCTAAATGGTACAAAGTCATCATGGCAAAATGTTCTTAGTGGGGTCCCCCAGGGGTCAGTACTAGGGCCATTACTGTTCATTATATTTGTAAATATCATTGAAAGTGGTCTAAGCAGTAAAGTTTTGAAATTTGTGGATGATTTGAAGGTCTTTAGGGCAATAACAGGTCAGGATGAGCATATCTCGCTGCAAATAGACTTAGACGAACTTGTGAAGTGGTCCGAAGAATGGCAAATGAAATTTAACTTTGATAAGTGCAAAATCATGCATGTAGGTAAGCAGCATATGAAGGCTCCATACTTGATGGGTGGCCAAGTGCTATCAGTGACTCAACAGGAGAAGGATTTAGGTGTTATTCTAAACACAAAACTGGGGGCATCAGAACAGACCAAGGAAGCCAGGAAGAAGGCACTGAGAATGCTCGGGGCAATAAATAGGAATGTATCATACAGAAGTGAGGAAGTGATCAGGAAGCTTTACTGTGCATATGTCAGGCCACATTTGGAATACTGCATCCAAGCTTGGTCTCCTAGCTATGAAAAAGATTGTTGGCTTTTAGAGAGAATACAAAAGAGGGCTACAAAAATGGTTAATGGCATAAGCAACCTGGCATATGTGGAAATATTGAAGAAATTGAATATGTTTTCATTTAGATATAGAAGGCTGAGAGGAGATCTCATCGAGGTCTTTAAATTTGTAAATGGTCTGGAGAGGGGATACCTTGGGGAAATGTTTGAATTTAACAGAAATGATGCAATTAGAGGTCATAAATTCAAAATTAAAATTAACCACAGCAGAACAAGGTTAAGGCAAACTTTCTTCACCAACAGGGTAGTGGAACACTGGAACCAGCTGCCAAAAAACATCGTCAGTAGCAGCACATTGAACATCTTTAAAAACAGCATAGACAATCATTATAAGAATAGAGGGCTTGCTTTTCAGTATTACAGGGAGGGCTGATTGACAGATTTGGTGGGCAACTGGTTCAGTGTACAGAGTGCAACCAAGAAGGGCCCTTGTGGCTCATAGTTGCACTAATCTGTTATGTCTTTATGTCTTTATGTCTTTATCCTAAAGTACGCCCACACATCCGAAAAATTAACCTGACTTCGGCAGCTTTGCTTTAGACACGGTGTAATTTTAAAACATTTTTCCCAACTTTAAAATCAAGCATGTATTTGGAAGTTGAGAGGGCCCTGCCTTCCCAACTTTCAAGTTGGAGTGGCAATTGCTCATACTGGCATCACAGTACCAACACCAATGATGTATTTCACCTCATTAAGCTTAAAAATTAAATAAGTAGTACTGATATCAGATTACTTCCTCAACGATCACCGCAGCTTGTATGAGCTAATTCTTGCTTTATTTGTGGTTAATAAGATGGATTTCAAGGTATAAATATACATAATTATTATTCTAATTTTTCTGACTATGGAATGTCCACAAGAAAGTGAACGCGGCACGGAGATTAGTTTTTTTGGTATAACGCGACACGGAAATGAGTCGCGTTTTTTGTTTTCACCGTAAATATACACGAAATCCGTTCCCATTGCGAAAATCCCTGTTGGGGGACATGATTTCAGCCCACACTGAATTCGAAGTTACTAACGTCTGGCAAGCTTTTTCAGGGGACGGCAAGTGCGACTCTGCGCTATTTGAGGTAGAAATTCGAATTATCACGGCCCATACAAAATGGGTAACTGATTGCATGAGTTAGCTTAGATGTTCTACTAGCTGCATAATGCATGTGAGCAGCATGATTTCAAGCCTAATAATCCATACATTTTACATATCGTTCAGCACCTTGCCAATAGACATATGTGTATCGATCTTAAACCAGTCAACCACATCTGCCATTGAATAAGCCGACCATCCGGTGGCGTCAGATCCCACCAGCCCAGTCCCAAGCCGGCGTGGGAAGACCACGCATCAACTACTCTTCCCCTCCCCGACGACCGCAAGATACAGTGCCTCACCCTCGCCGCACCCAGTGACGTGCACGTTGCCAGTGGCGTCTTCAGCTTGATCTCTAAGGACACTTCCACATGACAGTGGCAGGTAAAAGATGATGTACCAACGGCGCAGCAACTTACAAATCTGAAGATACTGGACACGTTGACAAAATGATGAACAGTTCAACAGCTGTGTCCGCCACTGCAGCCGTCCGTTTCCAGGCCTGCATGGCTAAGCGCCAGACGTCGCAGCCCGGTTCATATTTCCCAGAGGAAGCGAGCTGACCGCGATCTAAACGGCCAGCCTGCGTCTAAAGCAGAGATGATCTAGAAATGGCTAACTAATGGCGATCGTGCAATTTCTAATGGAGCACTGGATCGATACAAAGTAAATGAGAGTGTTTCATCTCAGTGATAAAAAGGCGTAAAATAACCTTATGCTCATAATAAAACAAAGACATACATCCAAATTCCCACTATATCTATTTCTGTCGCAGGCCTTCCTCAACAGCAAACATCTTGCATTAAAAATCACAAAAACACACACGCCTAATGCACCTCACTTCATGCCACCGCACAGTGAATCGACTTCATTTTATATGTAACAATATCTACCTACTCGTAAAATACATACAATGTATGATCCGTGTGTGTATTATGGATGTGTCAACTGCGGCTGCGGTTGTATTGCATGTGTGCTTTCCTCAGGTGGTGTAAGGAACCGGGTTTTCTGAGGGTCCAGGATGCTGTCATTGTGTTTAATGGAGGATTATTGGTCCTAATTTATATTGGTTCGGTGATTTTGAGCTCTGCTATATCTTTGCAGACTTGCAGAGTAGATATGCTGAGTGTTTTAGAGTCCAAAGTGCTGCTCCCGTCAGTGATTGTGAAGTGTTCGCCAAAATGAGATATTAGCGGTTGTATTTTTAGCGTCTCTAAGTGCTCATTAAATCTGTCCCTGACAATGCTTTTTGTTTACCCTATATACGTCATGTCCCATGGTAGGCATAGCTGGCATGTTATAAGGCAGACGCTGTTCCGTGTGTGGCATCTGCTTTGAAGTCCTGCGAGACAACGGCGACACTTTTTTCTCCCAGCAGGACATGGGTGTTAGTTGAGAGCGGACTTGGTCAATGTTTCTGAAAGTGTTTTGCCACTCTGCAATGCCACACGTATTGATAGTTTTAAGGTTTTGATTGCCGCTGTTATTTTTTTATGAGCTTAACATCTATGTAGGGGAGGCTGACGAGAGTTGCGTTGTCTTTGGGGTCTGAACGTCGCGTTTGTGTATGTGTACTTCTCATGGGGTACACATACACAAAAATATAAAATTACACGCTACCTGAAACATTGCTCTTTTGATCATGCGAGGTGGTTTGCCAGAAACAAAGTGTCGATTTTTTGCATGCCTCGATTCTAGGCATTAGCATTAGATCCGAGACGCTTCGATCTCGATGTCTGTGCATACAAAACTGCTCTTTTTGTTTGGATGGGGTGTGCCGAGAAAGATGGAAGAATTATGGGCGCCGCCAACGGTTTTATGTATAGCTCGGTCGCGTAAAAATCGTCCTTGTTGATGGTCAGAAGTGTTTCAGGAAAGGTACTTGTTGTTTACTAGAATGGTCACTGCGCTCCATGGATAATTGTATGGAGGGACGGAAGTTGTTGAGAAAATTCAAGTAATCGTCGAGTGCTTTTGATCCGTGTGTCCAAATACCCAGGACATTATCAATGTAGTGCATATATGTTATGGGCTGGTGTTGATTTGACGTCAGGAGGAGTGTCTCAACTGCGTTCAAGAATGTGATGTCCAGTGGTGGAGCAATCCGACTCCCCACAGATGCATCATGCACACACATACGAATCATACACTTTCAGGTGGTCTTATGTCTCTCCTCTGTCTCTTCAGATGCCCACCAATCAGAGAGAAGTCGAGGAAACAACTCCAGCTGTCATCCCTGAAGAATGACTGTTCGCTCTTCTTCAGACTGTACATTGCCTCCCAGATACGTAATGTTAATCTGCACGAGTTCTTTCGGCACATTGAAGACCTCAAAAATCGTCCCGGGACCCTAAAAATGAAGTTGATAGCCCCAAAATGTGGGACCGGACTCGCGAAAATACTGTTGGAAGTCGCGCCGGGACACCGATAGGGCACGCCAGTGCTCCATTAAATTACGCAAAGGTTTTAAAAGGTGTTATTGGGACTCTGAATCTCGCTGAGGGCCAAAAAGTTTCTCCGTGTCCCCGAAAATGACACTGGACCCGAAACAGACTGTTCGGGCCCTCGAAATCACACTGGGTCCAAGAACGTCGGGCCGTGACCTCTGATAATCGCACTGGGGGCACAAAAAGTTGGATCGGGCCCCTGAAAACCACGCTGGGAGGAGAAAACGTCGCACTGTGGTCCTTGAAAATCACGATGGGGACCGCTCACATGCCAACAAGCTTGCACCGAACCAGACAATTTGTGCCGGGGAACCAAATTAGCACAGAGACCCAGAGAAGTCCAACGCGATTTGAGAACTAGCGCCAAATCCCCCCTCAAAAACATATCGCGCTTTGGCGCGCTTTGGACCAAAAATTCATGTCGCTAGTCATATAAATCCTGGTCGGGTCATCAAGAATTCCCTTCAGGGTTCCCAAAAGGTTGCGTCGGCGGTCCCAGCTGAGCACAGCGTGGCTCCAAGGTCGCATCGAAACCCCACAAAGATCAAGCCGGAACCCTTCAAAAAAGAGATTCCGAAAAACTAATGTCCGAGCCAGGAAAATCGCTCCTTAGCTCAAACATACCACCAGATGCCTTAACATCAAACAAACAAAGAGTCACCAGATGCCTTAACATATCGCATACGGCACCTAAAAACGCACCGGAGCTTAAAAAATATCCGCGTGACCATCCCCCCTCCCCACACACACACACAAATATGTCGCCGGTGGCCCGAAAAATCATGCCGTGGCTCGGACTTTGCATAATTCATGAAAAGTCAACAAACATTGTGTCGAGCCTAGAGAACTGGCGTCGGATTCCCCCGGAACCATGCGCCTGGACCTGAAATGTCGCAGGGGGACTCCAGGACTGGAGCCCCCAATATCGTCTTGGTATCCCACAAAATGTGAGCGAGAAACCCCAAATGAGCACAGGGGGATCCTAAGAGCATAACTAGAGAACAAAAATGCACCTCGCCCTCCAAAGCGTACCGACTCTGGCAAAAAGTGGCGGGGCCTTCAGAACCATACACATTTTATATAAAAAATATACACGAACACTATTCAATTGTGTCAGCCTGCCAATATTTGTCTGCCAGATACCCAATAAAGAGTGTTCAGCTAGCGATCACCCGTCTTTTCTGCTTTTAATCCTTTCCATTTATGCCTCCCCCACACACATGCACTTAGCGGAAGCTGAATAAATTTTGATTGAACAGCAATAGTAATGGCTTCACTCGCACCAGGGAGATAAACCTAGTATAAACAGATAATCCATCAGTCGTGAAAAGAGTTTCAAGTCCAGCAAGAAGTGTGAATTTGAAAGTACTTATATTGTGATAATAGTTCTTTGTCAGCATCACATGCTGCTGTTAGTCGCCTACCCCCATCTCCCTTAACGGCGAAAGTCGTGTGTTCGCTATTGAAATTCTTGGGTTATCTATCCAAAAGTGCTCAATCGCGATATTTTGCGAGATTCCTGGGTGCCACCCTGCTGTTGACTCTGGCCCTTCCACTTTTTGAGACGTTCCTACGCCTATGATGACTTGCAGCATATTTAGTTGTAATTAAAGAATAATAGAGCAGGTCTCCACATCAGCTATTGTGTGCGGATGCGCTACCTACATAAGGAGTGGCATAAGATTAAGAAGCAAATAATTCTGAGGTGTTTTGATAAACTTGACCCAGGTGGTCCCTATTTAGGAATCGTAAGCATGTGCTAAGATTACAATAATCTTATATATTACCTCAAGATTTCAATTCGTTGCCATTTCCAACTGGTATTTGGTCAGCAAAACTACTTTTATCGGATATGCGATACAAATAAATAAGATTTCCCACACCTACAATTGATTTAATATATCATATCAAAGACGATATAACCGATGGCGGCCACCTTGAAAATGTCCGCCATTTTTGTCAAAGGTCGAATCTGAGATGGCCATATAGGACAAAAATCATCATTGAGACGTAGCCTAGCTGTGCGCAAAATTTCATGCCGGTATCATCTAACCCACGATACTTTCATATATTGACAGTACCACTATGTCGAGAAGGGTAAAATCCCACACTATCTATGACTCTTGGCCGGGCCCTGGAATTAAAGGAAAAGGTGCAGGGCAATAACCTGGCGTTGCAAAGCTGTACTTTGTCCCCAGAGACTCAAAGCATCAATCAAATTATTACAACTTGTGACCTGCACTTATGGGGTTCCACTGCAATACATGCGGCGTCGGAGTTACTGTGTCGCAGGCGACACGTACCATGCAATCACGGGTGAAAATTTTGGAACACGTGACTGGGTTACGATGAAAGATATCGTAAGCATACGCCCTTGCTCAATATCTACACATGTGCACTGCGCCATGCAAGACAAGATGGCCTTGCTACTTCGATTCTGCTATTGATGCTTGCTATTAGTGCTTGCTACAATAACATTATCGCTGTGCTTAGTTCCCAGTTAGTGTCAGATGTGCTCTGCTACATATCAAGTAGAACACGACGAGATGTGTCCCAGAACCAAGTAATCGCTAGATCTTAGTGGTGACAAGTGGTGATTAATATGCCACTAATGCCATGTTCACTCGTGATGTAAAATTGCTCGTTATGAGACGGAGCATCATATTTAGCTGCTCCCCAGTATCCTGAAATCTGATATGGAAGCCATCGCCTGTTTTATCCTCCTACGAACAGACTTCTTGCATTTATTTCTATGAAGCTTCATAACATCCGATGAATGTTGTGAACGTATTAGTTCCACCATATAGTGCAAACATTAGTTTCACCTGCTTATTAATTTGTTGCGTGATTATTGGCATTGTGATTGTCACATGTCTTCCCGGAGAGAATACTTGCAGTGAACTGGTGTTGGCCGCCCGCTGACGAATGCTTCCTTGTTGCAGTTGGCTGAAGCGACGACCGCCGACCGAGTCCGGCCTACCATTATAAACAGAATGGCCCATTCTGCGCCATTCTGTTTATGCATAGCACTCTTGAATACAATGATAAAGATCTGGTCCGGAGTTATGTTGAGACGATGCCCAAGTACCATTTCGAAAACAGGTCATAAATTACGGTTACTGGGCTTCCCGGTTTCAGAACTATATCGATAAGAATACACTATAACTAAAGAAGAATATACTTAATATTTGCACTATATGGAAGCTGTGCACGCCGTGGCGAGCCGCCGTGTTCGAGTCGTCCACGGCCGGTGTGCGGCAGTAGCGGTGTGACGGTGGCGGCTGTCGCAGTGTCAACAGACGGCTGACACCACTCCGACTCCTCACTTGTCGCCACTAAGATCCAGCCACTGTTTGGTGTCTTGGACACATCATTATTTTGTGCTTTACTTGTTGTCATTTTGTGCAAAGTGGTTTTATATTACGTGGTAAAGTGATCTCAGGAATACAGGAGAAAAGGTGTCTGAAGTGAAGAGTACATTTGTTTTCATAAGTTGTTTCGGTAAAGTGTCTTCTCAGGGTGACGGGGCGGGAATGGCCGAGTGGTTAAGGTGTCGGGCTATGGGTACCAAAGGTCCCGGGTTCCATTCTAGCGCCACTCAGGACATTTCCCAATCCCGCGGCCCACCGGCGAAACAGTGTGGGCGGCGCCATTAGCCTTGAATGTGCATAAAGTGTGTCGTGAACCAACCAATAAATAATAAATTTCTCAGGGTGACAAAAACAACCGAGGTGTGCGCCATTACTGTCATCTCACTGTAATGCTTACCTCCAGACTCCTCTGTAACATTCGGCTGCTGATGTCGGTCACCGGACCTCTCGTGTGCCGCCGAATAGTCGTCCATCCATCACGTCTCAACTCGTGTTCTAGATAGCTGTGTTCATCTTGATTGATAGGCAGCTCGTGCAACACTTCTACTACTTCAAAGGCAGGCAGAACTACAACATGGAGAAATATGGTATCTGCACTTGAAGACCAGACTAAACTGAAACCGTAGGTTCTGATAGATTCTTATCGATATAGTTCTGACACCGGGAAGCCCAGTAACCGTAATTTATGACCTGTTTTCGAAATGGTACTTAGGCATCGTCTCAACATAACTCCGACCAGATCTTTATCATTGTATTCAAGAGTGCTATGCATAAACAGACGTATTTGTGTGAAATATTTGTACGTACATTGAAACAATGTTCACGTTCCTATTTTAGTGGCATACGCATTATATTTCCACACATGTGTACAGTCATAGGCACATGTTTGAAAACAACCTTGCATACATTAAAGTCTATAGAGCTCTCACGTCGAAACGCGATGCCAGGCACAAATTATCTTTGCCCATAGCCTTCCCTTCCTGAAGCTGTCTATCCGTCGCTGTCGCTGATAACCCACACCTTACTGAAAATCACGCCGGGGAAACATCCTTGGTCGTCCGGGTCCAATCAGCAGTACACTGGGTTTCGGGGAAGCTTTGGACATCAAGACTGGCTAATGACAGATGGAAATTATGAGATTTGACCTAGGTTTCGGGCTAGAGATAAGGTACAGAGAGACATGATCGGTGACCGATGGACCGGCGCGTTTCCGAAGGCCCGGTGTGCTTATTTACTGTCTCGGCGTACTTTTTATGATGACGTCACTGCGGGCCCCGGGGTTCTTTGGGTTCTCATGACGTCTGCAGCTCCTGTGGGGTTTGAGGGCCCGGGCGCGTTTTGGCCCCGATGTGTTTTGGCTCCTAGTACGCTAATATAAGGCTCCAGCGCATCTGCATCAGCTCTATACAGCGCTGTAACTCTGCACTGCAACTGTGTAACTTTTCTCCTGGACTCGCTGCGTTTTGGAGGATCCCGGGATTTTGTCGGGTTTCCGGTGACTGAGGGCACTGCTATGATTATTTATAACCCCCGACGGGATATTTGGTGTCCTCAACAAAAAATTGTGCTGCCCCAGATCGACTTTTGTGACATAATTTGAATACATTTCATGACATGTTATGATAGAAGAATCATGGCGGTGAGGATTGGTACGATGAATTGAATTCTCCTCTTTTTTTGGTTGGGTGTAGTGTTACTTGCGAATATAGGAGGAGTACAGTAATTTTTTGGATTCCCAGTAATTTTTGTGATTATTTTATGTTTGCCGAGGAAATGTCATCGTGTAATGGTAATGGTAAATATTGTATCAAGGTAGAAATTTATGAGGCAACATACAAGAGCTGAATGTCAGTCCATCCTATCCCCAAGGAATGGATGGATCGATGAATTATTATGGAGGCACATGTCCAGAAGGGAACCACTTAGTCTTTCAGGGGGACCTACGGTTGAAAAAAAGAATTGAGGGGTACACGCGAGCATTCCCGCAGGGGCGCATTTCCCTCATGGAGTGGCGCCCCTGGCTAGAATATTTGAGGCAGAGGTGCAGTCGGGTCTTCCCAGAGGGGCGCCTTTCCTTCAAAGGGGGAGGGTACCCCTCTTATAAAGCCTTCTCCTATGGGGTCATATCTGATTCTAGGACAAGTGTACGTATGGCAGATGTACGTAAGCAAATGCACGTAAGCTCAGATGTACGTATGCCAATGGGGTCTGCTACACTTTTTTGAGCCGGGTAAAGATTATGTTGGGTATATGTGCTTTAAATTATAAGTCAGTATGTGCTTGTTATTTGTGATTTATATAAGCTAAAAAGTATAAAAATTGTTAAAAACCTATTAATTACGTCATTTAATTACAATAATCTGATTGGCTGACAAAGCACTGACGTCACTCGATAATACGACTGCCAAGGGTATTATTTACAAGGTTATTTGCGCCTGACGAGGGTGGGGAAATAGCGTGCTGGCGAGAGTTTCGAATTTGTGCGTAAAAGTCCATGAAAATGAGCTCAACTGTGCATTATAAGTGGTGTTTTGTGCCTCAGTGCACTAATTCTACCTCTCTCACGCCTAACAAAATATTCCTACCAGTACCCCGTGCTGTTGAACCCCGACGTAAATGGGCCCAAATGGGGAGGCGTGACGATAAGGACAGTTTGGTGTCTTCTGCTCCCTGGTTCTGCTGTGAAGATCATTTTGAGGTAAGTTCAACCTCTGCCTGAAAATGGAAAAACCGGAGAAATTCAATTTGTACAATTTTTGCCCACTGCTCAGACTGTGAGGGGACTAAAACTCCTATTTTGGGTGCTGGGCATGTTAAAGAATAGGGGTAAATTCCAACTTACAAGTAACAAGGCCAAATTATGACCATCATACTTGTCTTAGGGGACACTATGTGCATGATATGGAGTAATGGTGCCCTAACCTATTCATTGCATTTACCACCTTTGATGCATGTTATATATTCCCCCCCTTGTACAAACATGGGGAAAAGTCTATGAAATTGTAGATTGCTGTGGATGTAGCCATATCCATCAGCCATAGGCAGCCAACTGATGTCATCATTCCTACTAAAATCCTTTTTGCCACCAGCATTTTCTGCCAGCCAGTTTTAATTGGTAAAACCAGTAGCATAAATAAATTATGCCAGCTGCTGCTCCCCCGCCCTCCTGTACCACAATCTCAAACCCCCCTGTAACCATCATGTCTCACCTCTGATTCTTCACCGCCCGGATCTCAGCAGACACGTGGAGGTCGGACTTGGAGAAAAACTCAGCTACCATGATGTGATTTATGTCAGGGAGGTTTCTAGAATCCGCTTTTACATACCCAGGCTCCATCCTTCCAGTTAATAGTCCAATCTGACTGACTTTAATGCGAAAAATATGTCTCAAAACACTAATAGATACCCTCCACAACGAACGAACTTCCCAAGGCCGTATGAACTTCCCACCTTGTATACGCGTTTATATTGTTTGTCTCGTATGCGCCATTTGGCTTACTATCGAGTGACGTCACGCGTGAATACTGCCCCGAGGGCATTTAAAGAAAGTGGATTTTCTCCATGATTTCGGCATTTTCAACATTCAATATGAGCATTTTTGAACTCAGCGTGATTTTATACATCGGAAACCAACGCTGACCAAATTTGTGTAGCGGACCCCATTGTACGTTAGCGCAGATTCACGTATAGCAAATGCACGTATGCGGAAGTGTACGTAAGTGCAAAAGTACGTATGCACAAATGTGCGTAAGCGCAAATGTAGGTTGCATCCGTGCCTGCAGACAATCGCATTTGAACCACAAACAATTGCTCTGGGGCCACCAATATTCCGGTCACGCCCCCCTAAAAAAATTACCTCCCAGTCAGTGCCCCTCGTTTTACGCCCACAGGTAATGCTCGACTCATAATGACGGGAGGTGACGGTTTACAATGCTACTATTCATGGCATGCAGTAGGTGTGGTCCAACAACAGCAAAAGCACCTTGAGCATGGTGATTCTGATGCTGTCAGCACCGCACGCGCGTGACGATCCGCCAACGACGCCGACACACAACGAGCGCTTGTTCAATGGTATCATCCTGCCATCTAGCGATAAATATTGTTACCTATGCTTCAGCGTTCAATCTGATGACATTCATTCCTTATTCAATGCTGTAATACCAAAACCGTGTTGCTACCTAGCGAGAGAAGGCTGAACTTATGCTTCTTGGACATCACAATTGAGAGTAGATCTTCTGAACAATCCAGTCCCGAAAGTAGATCCTCTTAACATACCGGACCAAGAGTAGATCCTCTGAACATTCAGTCCCGGGAGTAGATCTTGTGAAAACTTCCATCCTCCGAGTAGATCCTCTGAATATTTCCAGGAGTAGATCCTCTGAAGATTTCCAGCAATAGATCTTCCGAACAACTAAGGCCTATTTGCAGATCCTCTGAACAATCCGGTCCCGAGAGCAGGTCTTGTGAGAAAAAAATCCTGAAAGTAGATCCTGTGAACATTTCCGTCTTCGAGTACATCTTCTGAACAAACCAGTCCCGAGAGTATATCTTGTGAACATTTCCAGCTTTTAGTAGATTCTCTGAACATTTGCATTCGGGAGTAGATCTTCTGAACATTTGAGGTCTATTTGTAGATCCTCTGAACAATCCAGTCCCGAGAATGGATCTTGTGGAAAAATTATCTTGAAAGTAGATCCTGTGAACACTTTCGTGTTCGAGTAGATCCTCTGAACAATTCAGTCCTCGGAGTAGATCTTGTGAACATTTCCTTCTCCAAGTAGGTCTTGTGAACATAGACCTTCTGAAAGTAGGTCTTCTGAAAATACATCTTCTGAACGTAGATGTACTTAAAATAGATCTTCTGAAAGTAGGTCTCATGAACCTCACCAGACCTGAGGCCATAGTTTCGGAGTAAGAAGTATTCCTGCTTGGGCACTTAGTTGGCGCCTCGATTGTCCTCTGCAAATCGAATAACGTTCGCCGCTTGTTTCTATCTGTTACAGGTCCCGAGATATGTGTTAATATCTGAAAGTTCCACCCAATCCAATCGAATTTGACCTATGCTGACCCAATTAACTGAATACTGACCTAAGCGAAAACATGAATAAACACATTCGATAGAGCTTGTCACCAGCTATCCAACGCCGTTTTCCGTTTGTCCCTAGCTAGCATAGTTCTAGAGATCTTAGGGGGCAGACATCTGCTACCCCCCCCGGACTGGCGAAGTTGGCACGGACCGCCGAACGTGCGAGTGTTAATAAGTGGACCTTTCGGTTTCCAGGGGTCCGGTAGGTAGTATTTCAGCACGTCATCAACCTACACCATATTTATTGTGATAGACTACCTTCCCAAGGGGCATCTAGCATGCCTTGCGATGCACGCTCGCACGTATATTATACACATTTTACCTGTTTTACTCCCAAGCTCGTCTCAGAATTCCTTTGGTGCCAGTTATCGTCGATACTGGCTTAGTGTAAAAGCTGAGAATACTCTGGTATATTCTACCACATCCAGAATAAATTTTGGGTACAAATTGGAAAAATTCATACATAAATGCAAGTAAATATGGAAATGCTGAAAATAAGTGTTTAAAAATTTACAGATGAGGAAAAAGGAATAGGAGAGATAAAAGTGTAGACTGAAGTGATATCGTGTCGGAAAGGCAACAAAAGATCTAGCTGAGGAAAGCACTCGGAAAAGTGGTTAAGAATGTGTTGCCTAATAGTATACCTGAAGCCTCAGCCAGGAAATCGTCCCCGTGATCATTGTCTCTATAATAACCTCTATAATATATGAAAATATCTTCCTATACTATATATTAATCCCTCTATCCGATACCTCTATAATATATATTTTTTAAATATTCCTCTCTCTATTTACTTCTATATCCTCTATCTTTATCTATTTATAATATTGATCTCTCTAGAATAGTTCTACATCAAGGTCATTGGCCGTGTCATGTTCTCTGCGTTTGTTCCTCGGTGGTTGTGGAAGTGTGTGATTGAGTGCTGACTTCCAGGCGCCATGACGGGTACTATTCAGCAATGGAAGGATGGTCTCGAACAGAGTCTTCACAAAAAGAACATGTTCAATGATTACATCGGCATCCTTGAAGATAAGACCGGTGTGCGCCGCCTATATCTGGTGACAGGTATGCGAACTTGATAGGTCCCGAGGTACCTATGACCAGTGCAAACATGATCTTGAATTGATAGTGAATGGGATGTAGGCAGACATATGTGATGCTGTGCCATGTGCTGTGGACAATCACCATGTACATTATTGTGCATGTAGCACCAGCTAATTTGCTAGATTGCAGGGTGTTCTGTACCAAACTCCAAGCTACTTTTTAGGTGTTATTTTGCCTCCCAACTGAAAAGTATTTATTTGTGGAGGAAGTGATTGGTCACAACATGTTCGTCCATTAATAAAAAAATACAATGTATCACAAAGGACTTTAAATTGCAAATTTGAATTGGAAATACATACATTAAATGAAAGCTTGAATTGGGGCTTAAAGGAGTGCTTTGCAGGATTTAAAATGGCACACAGCATCAGTGGCCTGTGCAAGTCATCAGCATATGTGCCTCTGTGTTTTGTGTGTGCCAGATAGAAGACTGTGGCATTTTTGACCAGATTTTATGAGTGTTGGGCAAGCAGCCATTGGTGTGGGGATTGATGGCAAGCTAGAATGGATACCTCCAAGATGAGCACCCCATGATGGCAAGCTTGGAAGTCATTGCATACAACATATTACATACAAGTTTGAAATAATAGAAGAAACAAACAATTTCAGAATTACAACAAAAAATTGATGCTTTGATATTTTGTAGCATTTTTTTTAGAGGCAAACATAGTTGGAAACCAGAGCACATTTCCACAGGTAGATAGGTCCTGAATTAGTCAGCTGTAAATCAGGACACTGAAGATGCAATGCAAATCATTGGATGCAGGTACAAACCACCCATTGATAATCAAAGTAGCATCAGCTGATCATTGATTCATGGGTGCAATGTAGCCATAGTTGTTGACATGCCTTAAGGCCCAAATAACTAACTGATGATTGGTCCTCTTTGGTAAAGATCAGGTTGAGTCTGGTAGAATATGCAATCTAAGCTGCAGGAGCAATATATCTAGTGATGATTTTGGTGTCCATTAATATATAGGCAAGATATTGTCTAAAATGGACAGCTTGTGGTGACAATGCTTTGGGCCACATGTTCAGCCTTCATGACCACACAACAGACTTTGAAGTTCCTTTGCTCAAGCTTGAACATAGTCTTCACAAAAAGAATATGTTCAATGAGTACATCAGCATCCTTGACAATAATATGGGTGTGTGCCACCTATATCTGGTGACAGGTATGCTAATGCAATAGGTCTTGAAGTACCTAGGGCCAGTGCAAACATGATCTCGAATTGATAGTGCATGGGATGTAAATGTGCATATGTTCCTATCCAGGCTCCTGTGTTCCTGTCCAGAATCCCATGTTCTTGTCCAGATCCCCATTTATGTCCACATTCCCAGAACCTCCCTGGACCCCATTTCTCTCCACACTCATGTTTCTCTCAAAACTCCATTCCATCTTAGACCTTCAGTCCTTTTTAGGCTGCTCCCTCCCTCCTCAGACCCCTCTGCTCCTCCCAAACTTCTTGTTTTGACTGAAGATTTTGGTTCCTTTCCATATTGCCTGCATTCCTCCCCAGCCCTTAGTGACACCCAAGAACCATCTGACCACCCACAGAGTTTTCCATCTGCTATCCTGCTCAGTTCCTCAGACTTTCCATGTATTTATTATCTTATATCATTTCCCAAATTATTCCATTGCTCCACAAAATCATTTATTCCTGTGAAAACTTCTTTGTTCCTCCTCAGGCACATCCAACACTCATCAGACCCATCCATTCCTCCACAAACTCATCTGTTCTTCCACATACTCATCATTCCTCCATGAGACTCATCTGTTCCTCCCCTGATTCCTCCATTCCTCCCCTGACTCCTGTTCCTGCTCAGACTCCTGAGTTCATAACCAGACTCCTGTTCTTCTCTGGACTCCTTGGTTCTTCTCAAAACTTCTTTGTTCCTCCCCAGACTCATTCACACTATTTTCACATGCAGTACATTATTACTCACATAGCATTATGCATATATATCACATGTAGCATTATATAATATACCATGTAACATTGCATGCATACCACATTATATATATTTATATTTATATGTATGTATATATATATATATATATATATATATATATATATATATATATATATATATATATATATATATTTATTTATTTATTCATTTATATGTATCATAACATACATCACTTTAATTTTTCACAGTCTGAATTTCTCTATTTTGAAGTCTGGTGGCATCCTTAATATCATCCAGATTTCCCTGTCCCTTTTCAAGCTTGCCCATCCCTCCTCCCCTTCATATTCCTCAGTTCATCTGCAGACTGATCAATCTCATACCAGATCACACTATTCCTTCATTTTGTATCCTTAATGACATCAGAATATGGTTGTTTATGACTTGTGTCATGTCTATCAAGTCATCAAGATATCCTACTTTGTTTATGTGCATCAGTGCATAAGTAGTGAACATGGTCGTGAACATTTTCCGGATGTGACCGGTTGTCAGACAGGTAGAATGCAACTCTTACAGGACCACTTGATGCACGTTTTTGTAGAAAACGTGCTTGCAGTAATCGTTTTGATTTCCTTATCATATGCTTGCTTTTTGTTGCACATAATTCGTTTATTTGATCTCTCTGGTGTGGATTTTTCATCCACCCGACGTGTTTCGGTGCAGATTTCTGTCGCAGCTGGTGTGCCTTGTCGACCCATGGTCCATATTTTCTGGTATGTCTGAGATGTGTGCAGCTTTTGCTAATTGGTGCTCATTGGTAAGCAAGCACGTGAATGATTGTGTTCATCAAGGCCTCTGTCACACTAATCCAACCAATTAGGCATGATTTTTTATGAATCTAAAGTCTATCCCAATCTAAAGTCTACCCAAAATAGCGGATGTTAACTTCCTTCGTGAAACATTGCTGTTGGTGATCCTTTCCTTTCATGAAGGAAGGCCTCATTAGATGGTCCGACTTTGCACATGGACGAAATGTTTGCCTAACGTTCCCAGTAGACTGCAGCATGCTCGACGTCCTGTGTTCTGTAGCCTTCACGCAGTGGCCCGAGCGTCTCCTCACTGTCGCTCCTGGCAGGATCCTGGAGTTTTAAACCATTTCCCTTGCACTGGCTCGGTCTCTAGATCGTCGCCTCCCGTACTGATCAATTTCCTCCATCTTATTACCTCCTGTACGGGTCCGAGGAGTTCCTGTCATCACCTTTTGTGTCCACCCGATGCCTTGCCACTGTCGCCTCTTCCCAAGACCTCGTAGGGCTAGCCTGGCGTGGGCCTTCCCGGAACCTCAACACTGGAACTTGCATATCGTCACCTCCTGCACCAGCCCAGTACATCTACATCCTCTCCTTTTGTACGGGTTTCGGAGCCGACTGAATTTGTACTGCCGGGCCGGGATGGCCGAGTGGTTGAGGTGTTGAGCTCTGGATACCAAATATCCCGGGTTCAACACTCGCACCACTCAGGACATATCCCAATCCTGCGGCCCAATGACGAAGCAGCGTGGGCGGCGCCATTAGCCGTGATCGTACACAAAGTGCGTCGGTTAGTTATTGTAGTTTAGGGGCGCATCTACTGCGGAGGTCATATAGCGCTCATGCGCAAAGTGCGTCGTGAAACAGTCAATGACCAGCGAGATCTGTACGCCGTCGCCTCGACTGTCGGCCGGGGCCCCGTACACCGATGCCTCCTGTACGGGCGACGTCTGCGCACGAGTGTGACTGTGCCGTGCCGGACACGGGGCCGTTCGGAGCGGGTACCACAGGTGTGTGTCACACCTGTCCACCACACGTGTCGGCTCGGCCGCCCCGTGGTGGGCGCCGCCAGTTGTGGCCGAGTCGCGCGCGTGTCGCCATGTCCGCCGAGGCGTCCGAAGAGCAGCCGGCGGCGTCGGCTGTCCAGCCGGCGGCGTCGGTTGCCCAGCCGGCCGACGGGCTGGACGAGGTGGACGCGAGGCCCAGCAGGCTTGACGCGTGGATAGAGGCGGCGTTCGCGGCGCTGCAGCCGCTGGTCGACAAGCGTCTGCCGTCGCTCAGCGAGAACGTGCGCGCCGCCAAGCCGGTCGTGATACGCCACAAAAAGGCCGTGGCAGGTAAACGGGCCGAGCAGCGTGCTCTCTGGACAACGCCGGCCTTCAGTGTTGTTCCAGGCGGATAGCATCAAGATGTGTGAGCGTTGGACGTGGACGTGAGCCACGGTGACCAAGAAAATGCTTGTGAAAACGCTGAATGTATTCAATGTTGGGCTAAATTCGTCATACTCCTCCCTTAAACGCCGTTCCTTAAACGTTCCCATGCTGTCACCAACCCCATAAGTATTGTAACGCAGCGACACTTTTACGCTTGAACAGCTAAACGTGGTTCCAAGGCATGTCAATCCCGTATATGCCATTGTAGCAGCTCCACATTTCCACGCCCTTATAATGCCAGGTAGCACCGACATATTGACCATGTTTTCACGCTGCCATATCTTCGCTCAGTATTTATTCCTCAGACTATTTGCTAACGACATAATACACTCTATTTGCTTGTCTACACACTACAATAACGATAATAGTGTTTTTATGGTGAGGTTTGGCGAGAACAATGCTATTTAGCTTTTTCGTTCAGCTGAAACGCAATTCTTTTCACCAAAATTACTGTGCCACCATCATTATGTGAAACCCTTGAACGATCCAACATATGCTCGTCAGAAATTGTACAGGGGATGGTTGTGTCAGAAGTATTTTTAGCCTCATTTAATTTAGATTATGCAGGCCATTTAGTGCAATTCTGAGAGGTCATTGCCCCTCATTGGCTGGATCTCTCGCCCCAGTGTATTTCAGACAACAATCTACCCTCTGGGATTACTCTTTCCAATGCCAGCGAGCCGCCTACCTTTTCATGGATAACCCTCCCCCTCCCCCACAATCGATGTCATAATGCGAATGCTCTAAAGGCGAATGCTCTAAGCACGGCATATACCGGATTATGTGTCAATTATCGTATTCTTCGTACACAGTCCGGTGAGCAGCTCGTGACAACACACCGTTTTGCTCCTCTATGATACTCGTTTCCAGCTGGTCCCGACTTTGTAGTTTATGCGTGATGTAGTTGAGGGTTCTCAAGAAGACCACACTCTTTTTGGCAAGCCCATGGTTCTCATTTGGAGCTGGTCCCCGCTTTGCACTTGATGCATGATATACTTGGGCATTCTCATTTATTCATTTCTTCATTTATTGGGGCATTCAGGTCGGGGCCGGTCGGGTGCCGGCTGACAAATGTGACGGATATGTGATCGGGACCGTCTGGTGCCAACTGCCACATGTGGCAGGGTGTGGTCGGGACCGGTCCAGTCCCGTGCGGTCGGGGTCGGTCCGATGCCGGCTGCCACATGCAACGGGTGCGTGGCGGGGACCGATCCAGTTCCGGCTGCAACATGTGGCGGAGACCGTTCCGGTGCCGACTGCTACATGTGACGGGTGTGTGACGGGGACTGGTCCAGTGCCGGCTGCCACATGTGACGGGTGTGTGGCGGTGACTGGCCCAGTGCCGGCTGCCACATGTGACGGGTGTGTGACGGGGACTGGTCCAGTGCCGGCTGCCACATGTGACGGGTGTGTGGCGGTGACTGGCCCAGTGCCGGCTGCCACATGTGACAGGTGTGTGGCGGGGACCGGTCCAGTCCCGGCTGCCACATGTGACGGGTTACTGCCGGGAACCGGTCCAGTGCCGGCTGCCACACGTCACATGCACCTGGGAAATTTCCTCGGAAATGCAAGTGTCGGAGGTGGGGTTGCTGGCATACCAAAAATCAGAGAAATCGCAGGGGCCGGTCGTATCCCACCCATTGGCCTCCATGCTAAACCCTATGGCGAATAATGCATTACGTCAAAAACCGAATCCATAAGTATGCAACTGATAAAGTTCGCAACGTATAATTTCAGGAAGGGTAGTTTTGAGTTCAGCTTGACGAGGAGATTCATTTAAGATGAGGCATGACCGCATTCGCTCAGATCTGCATTTTAGTGCATGTTCTCACCCACATTTATTGGGTGAGAATACTGATGCACCCGGGAAATTTTCTCGGAAATACAAGTGTTGGAGGTGGGGTTGCTGGCATACCAAAAATCAGAGAAATCGCAGGGGCCGGTCATATCCCACCCATTGGCCTCCATGCTAAACCCTATGGCGAATAATGCATTACGTCAAAAACCGAATCCATAAATATGCAACGGATAAAGTTGGCAAGGCATAATTTCAGCAGGGTTAGTTTTGAGTTCAGCTGGACACGGGGCTTAATTTGAAATGAAGTATGACCGCATTCGCTCAGATCTGCATTTTAGTGCATGTTCTCACCTTCATTTATTGGGTGAGAATACTGATGCACCCGGGAAATTTCCTCGGAAATGCAAGTGTCGGAGGTGGGGTTGCTGGCATACCAAAAATCAGAGAAATCGCAGGGGCCGGTCATATCCCACCCATTGGCCTCCATGCTAAACCCTATGGGAAGTAAAACATTACGTCAAAAACCGAATCATAGGTAGGAAGCTAAAAAGTACGGTGTAAAGCAGTTAGAAATGTGCAGCGTTGAACTCTGCGCACTATGGCGAGTTGTTTTCATGTACTGTTTGGTTTGTTTGGTGGAAGGTTGGGATTTTGTGTTGGCAATTCAAGTTTTAGATTATAATTAGCTTCGGAAGCTATACTATTGCATGCACCAAGCTTTGGAGACTACCATTGTGTTCAGCACGTGAAGATGCATGCTATGCTATATTTTGAGCGTTTTTGAAGGGGCCGCTATTATGGGCTGAGCGTGGGCCGAGCGTGGGCTGACCGTGGGCTGTCTTGACACACGTCAGTAGCAACATGTGTGTCAGCCATGGCAATCAGCTTCATTCTCCTGGAGAAAATGCTGTTGTATCAACCATCCTGTGTATCAAATAGATCTAGCCATAGGTTGTTAATTGTTTTGCAATAAGCTGCTGTGATCAGTAAAAGTTCAGAATTCACTGAAAGGTGCAACCAGACAGACAATAGGGCTCATTCTGATACATCAGGCAAGAATAAAAATATATATACTCGGTTAGCAGACAATATCCCTATCTACATGTAACACATTATATTTACAATAGTTGCACCATGGATGATAGATCATACAATAAATTAATTGATTATACCATGCACAAATCCCCCATTCCTATGCATGACAGAACACCCCTCTCCACAAATGTTCACGGAAGAAAGAGAACAAGATAATAGCGGAAAACAAAGTTATATTTGCTTGCAGCGAAAATAAAATAAAAGTAACCATTGCGTATGATTTGTGAAGTTTCTTCTGAAACCAAATGTATCCCATGCTAAAAAAAAACTTCGTATGACGACATACGAAGCTTACAGTCTTAAGGAAAACTTCTATCTACCCTTTAACACGCGCCTTGGAGTGCGTCTGAAAATTACGCGCACTAGAGGGAGAGGGCGGATTTCTCCCCTCTAAGAGCTCGGCTACTATTAAAGCTGGAGCAACGAAATTCGCAGGGTGGATGGGTACGATAGTGAACTCCATTGTGTGCAAATTTCATGACCATCTTCAAGGTCAAATGAGGTAAATATGTCATTTATTTCTAGTTTTGCGTGGCTTGGCTTGTCATTGTTATAAATCGCTATGATTATGTTTAAATGCTCAAAAATTGGCATCAATGATGTTTTAGACATTACTAACGTCGCAATAGATATGTTAGACCCGACATTTGACCTTATGTCACCTATATAGCAGCACTTTATCAGGTCATTACCTGCTCCAGTTACCGGAACCGGGCCGCCCGCCCGACTGCACCGTTGGGAGGCTCGGCGCAATCGGCTTCGCAAAGAAAGAAGTTAAGTACATGAATCAAGTATGGAAACGCTTAGGTACACAATGATAAACAGTAGTTCTCAGGATGTGTAGGGAGTAACACGCAAAGTGACATCAATCGCATGAGAGTCATTTGCATTTATGACAACATTCCAGTTCATCAAGTTTTGTGCATTAACTTGTCATGAACTTAACCTGACTTGACCTCGGTGATCTAACATGACTTTGAAACTTTATAGCATAACAATATACATCAAACAAGTCGCTAGTGTTGTCAAGAAGGGAACACTTCTTTTTTGCCAATATACGGGAAGCGCATCAGCACTAATTTTTGTGGTCTGGCGCTGCTATTTTTTTACTTTAGCGGTCCCTAACTAAAAAAATCGCCCGTTTTCTGTGTTGCTTACTTTAAACAACGCGCCGGTCATTTTTAAGCAGGTACACAAACAATGGCGTATATCGACCGGTAAAATGTGGAGTTATTTGCGAAAAACCGGAGGGGTGGGTGGGTTTCGCCCCTCCCCCTCCATGGCGCGTCTTAACACGCGCCCTGGGCTCTTGCTAGTCGTCTAGGATGGTCGTATCGTATGCTGAACGCTTTCGGTGGATTAGAAAGCAGTCTCAGATATATTCTGAATTTACACAGGCTATATAACGATAAAATTTCAAACCTAATTTCGACATTCATACATTTATATCAGATATCTCACATTTCACCTGATCCAAGAGGCCAGCCGTGGACCCCAAAACGTCACGGTGGATGTAAATAATTGCTTCTGGTAATCAGTTATCCAGTGGTATTTATATTCCTTTCAATGGTGCTTCAATTCAAAGCGACTGAGCTGTCTCATCGCCCTTTCTGGAAACTGTGGGGATATTAAAAGTCAAACTTGAAGCTGATGGTGGTGGGCGGACATCTAATCCAATGTCTATAATAAAGCTGTTACCGGGATCAAATACTGTTACCTGGATCAAACAGAACAAAACTGGACTAAAAACTAGTCGGGTTTCACGCCTTGGGACAAGTCATGCACCCTAATAATGGTGTTGGATGTCAGAATGTTTCGTGTAATTACGGTGTTGTGGTGGTTCTGCAAATTCTTCGGGGATGGAAGATTCCTCGTGCAAATGTGTTCTAAAATGCATGGTCAGCGGTGTTGCCTTCAGCCTAGTGTAGAATAGTTCGCGGGTTACACAGGCACCAGATCTGAGAGTCCGTCACAGCTTTACTCACCTTGTCTGAGTGTTGACACGGTCGCTTGTAAAAAACCTGCGGTATCGCTCAGGCCCTGAACATGGTCCGCATTCCGGATACACCTACGATGCTGTAGGAGTTGGATGGTTGGTAGACTCGTAACCATTTTAAAGTCATTTATTTCCATTGAGACGGCAAACATGTGATGTACAATCTCTTCGCTCTGTGCTGACAGCCAAGACGCGCTATCTTACGCACCATAGCCTAAGAGCTAATTAATGGCGGGCTACTTAAATGTATACTATGCTGCTAAAACAGGGCAAGATTTAAATGTATACTATGCTGCTAAAACAGGGCAAGACTTTAATGTATACTATGCTGCTAAAACAGGGCAAGGCTTAAATGTATACTATGCTACTAAAACAGGGCAAGACTGCTTCCGCACACAATCATTTTATACAAGCTACATCACTGCGCAACAGTCAACATCTAAGAACCTCGCAGGTAATATAATTCGTCAGGTACACTATGCGAACACATACACAACTAAGCACCTTCACTATTTCAGTCCACATGGATGGGACCTGGTGGTCGGGGAGAGCAGTAACTTTATAGCTGGCCGTAAATAGCACACATGCGTACACAATGCACACTGTAACTACAATGCCAGCTATAAGAGCTAATAATTTGCACATTAGTAGTCGCACTTACAGTTTTCTTTATAGTGTTGTAGCTTATCGGCATACAGTTGGATATCCAGTGTATGCAGTGGGATCACAATGAGGAAGCTGATGCCACACGAATGAGCACAGGGCACATAGGAATGTCTTAGAGAATGTCAGTGTGTACCTTAATCAAGTGTAGCTCCATGACACAACAACTCAACACAGCAACTTTCAACTTTCACAACAACTTTGTTCATAAGCATGTTTGACGAACTTTCTCATGTTTCGCCTAATTATTTGTCTTCTTCGTCTTATCCTATTCTCCTCCTCCTTTTCGTCTTATTTCTTGCATTCCAGAGTATATTGTTCGGAAACCTTGCTGGAACTATTCCAAGGATATTGCGTGCATTATACGAAAATTAAGAAGTTACATGTTCACCAGAGGCGCATACAAAGTGGTGCAAAAGGGAAGATACTGGGTTCGATTATTCAAGTACATTCAAATGATTTACTCTTACATGAACATATGGATTTAGGGCAGATATTTAGAGAGTTAGAAAATTGTGTGTCAGTAGGAGGCGGCTCCCGGTTAGCGTTGTACGGTAGTAATACAAACAATATGCAATTTTGTATATATTCGAAGATTTCATCAGATGTCTTCAGAGAAATTGTTGGAGTGCTCCTATACAAAGTGTTGATTATTCCAGGTTGCTTTCTTCATCAATCGCGGTTCCAGTGTCGGATCCACGAGGTGACAAATCTTATCCCAACTTTATTTCCAGGTGCAGAAATTGAGGCATTCTTGCCAGATTTCAGTACAGTTTTAATATGTTCAAAAGTGTTTTGCCGGTTGGTTGGTTGTGACTTGACGGCACACTCAGCTGCTCTGACCACATGACGTCGCCTGCCTCTCACCATGGCAGAAAAGGCGGGCATCGCGGAGAATTGAACCTCGTACCTCTGGCATAACAGAAGCTCAACTTAACTACCGAATTAACGACGCCCTAATTTTCGAAATTGTTTAATGCATATAACTATTAAGGGCATCACCATTGATAGGTCTTTGGATGGATAATTTTTGTAGTTGTCCACTGTTAATACGCGACTGGTCAAGACTGCGTAGATAGGTTTGTGCTCAGCCACGCTTCATACATGGGCTCAGGAACCTCTGAAGAAATGTTGTAGACTATTTTGGTTAAGTAAGTATGCGAACTCCAGAGTGCACTTATTCATGGTTGGATTTAGAATGGTGCGGTTATTTGATCGTCATTATCCCCATCAACTCCATTCCCTTTTCCAATTTGATGCTTCTGCCATCGCAGAAATGCGTTATTTTTGCGCCACATATCACTGTAATTTTAACTATATTTGTTCAGGATAGCACAATTACGGTAGTACACATTGTAACTATGTTTATTCAGGGCAACACAATTTCGGTCCTTAAAATTGGAGACGTCATGGGCAAGCGCATCCTAAAACAATTCCATAATTTTAGATTCCTCTGACTCCCCTGCGATCTTCAAAAAGCAAGGAATTTTCAATTCGTTGATTATGTAAGATTCTTTTTACTGTGGTACGGCATCGGATGTGATAAGATGGGTTAGAGGTGTAAAGCAGTTGGCTCTGGAAAAGTCGCGATTTATACAAATTTTGTGTTCCTGCATCCGACTCTTCCATCATTCATCATTCCATCTTCGGACTTTTATTTTATAAAACGTAGATCACGACCAGATAGCCCCAAGAACATCGGAGGGCTAGTGTTCAAGAGCTCGGAGGGGAGAAGAAAGTACGCAAGTTCCGGTTATCGATCGACGTCCAATCGCCATCTTTTGAGTGGCATATCTCTTGAGACGTCTTCCCCTTTTCTTTTGGCAGTAACGACCCTGCTGGGTTCCTTTGCAAATCTGCAATCGATAGCCAGACCTTTCCAACAAAGACTCAAATGTCCGAATAACTCAGACAGCCAAAATGCACTGAACAGCACCTCAGAGTCCACTGTGCGAATCTCGCGGGATGAGTACACAGCTGAATGGACCGCATACTCTGCCACCCAGTGATCAGCTCTCCGGGACTGAGAAGCTGTGCTTCACATATTTTCAGTTCCGGCCGGTGCCTGCTGTGCATTCGCTGCAGACGGCATGCCATTGGACTCGGTGCACTCGAACAACACGTCAGCAACACGTCAGTAACATGTCAGTAGCATGTCGGTAGCACGTCAGTAGCACGTCAGTAACACGTCAGTAAAACGTCAGTGACACGTCAGTAACATGTCGGTAACACGTCAGTAACACGTCAGTTACATGTCAGTGACGGAGCCGCTCGTGCTCGGCTGCTGGCGGCGTGGAGCGCGCATGCCGCGCCGACACTTGTGGTTAGCGGTCGCCGCGCCGGCCAGCTACTTGTTGAGGCAGAACGGGCGCGGCATGGCGGAGCGGAATTTGCCGCTCCTCTGCGCGCGGCTGCGGGAGGAGCGCTGCCGCTGCCGCACCGTGTGCGGGTTCTCGGCGGTCACGTCGATGTCGTCGTCGTCGACGTGCGTCGGCTGGTCGCTCGGGTGCGGCTCGAGCGAGCCGTACTTGCCGATCAGCCAGAACGTCTGCATCACGCCCTTGCCCTGCGCACGGGCGGCCGTCTCAGAGTAGTTCCGGGGCTCGCGTCCTCCGAGCCGAGTGCACACAGCGCGGGATGTTGGTCGCTGTCCCGGCCTGCGACCGCACTGGGACAACTGGGAGGGAAGCATGGACGGGCTGGAGGGTGGCCGATTGAACTTTGCGTGCAAAGGTGAAGAAGACGACTGGGTTGGTCCGCGTGAACCGGATGGGCCCAATTTCGTGAGACACTGGTGGGACAAAATGCGTTTTTCGTCGCATCTCTTCTCAATGCATCGCGCAGCATATGGGGCATGATAGTTCTGCTGGTTTGGTGCACCAGGAAGTCCCCTCACTACCGTAGTGCAGGAGCGGATCGAGGAATTGTGTGGACGCTTGTCTGGATGGGCACCATTTCTTCCCACAGGCACCACTGGGAAGGCATGCGGCTGAAAGAACGTCTACAGGGTTGGGAGGAGCGTGGGGCGTGCACTCCAATACACTGAATAGCTGCCTTTTCCGCTCAACAGGACGTTTTTCCTTCCAAGGGAGCGCCTATTCCTCTTCGAGGATCGCGTCTAGCTGAAAGATAAAATGGGAGGGGTATACTCGACCCTTCCAGGAGGGGTGCACATGCCCCAATGTCCCCTGTATCCGCCCCTGCCGTGGTGGAATCACACGCTGTGGTGGAGAACGTTTCCGTCTCATCAGTCTAGTGCAGCGTTGGAAAAGTGACCCTTTTTTGGAACTTTTGCAATCCAAAGAATTATACACTCCGGAAAAAAATACACTCCTTGCATTGCTGGATGAAGACATGCTTAACTAGCAAGACAGCTAGATATCATTATACAATAATGATAACTTGGGTGGAGAGGAAGATTCAGTCATACTGGGTCCCCTACCACATAAAGTTTCCAGTATAATTGAGGATAATACACATTTCTTATTTCGGGTCATCTGTAGGCACATTCCAAGAGGAGGCAGGAGTGGAGCCGAAAATGAGATGCCAGCCAGATTGGAAGAATATCAGTTTGCTAGCATGCACAAGTACAACAGATGTCAGGGGATGGCAAAATATGGATCACTGCAGTCTAAATATGATCTTAATGCCACTGAACATTCCACATTTCATAACATTCCATCTTCCATATCATTCCATAACATTCCATTTGTGTATGTGTGATATCTGGTGAAGTGCAGGTGAATTAATAAACAGCCACCAATGCATTCATGTGTATGTTCTCCATCTGTGGACAAACCTCAGAACAGTCCAGATGTGCCCAGAAGAATGTGTGGATGAACACCAAGAGCTAGAGTGGCATCCACACAACTGGTAAGCCACAAAGTGTAGCACTTTCCCCAAATCCCCAAAATACTGGTGGATATGAGCCATGTTTTGCCACAGCATAGGAATTTTCATGGGCACTATTACTTTTCCACACGTTTTACACACATTTTACCTCCATGAAGCATACAAAGGTATTAGTTTTGGCTAAGTTATGCTATATTTTTTTTCTTAGTTATCCATTTATCAAATTCCTTTCGGAATAATTCAGGATTATAAAAAAGAAGTTTTTCAAGTAAACAAAAAACACTCAGGCTAGCATAGGCTGTTTGGTTAAAATAGGCCATTTACTTTTGATTTTTGGAAGGAAAAAATTGCTTGGAAAATTTATATTAAAAAAGGCTTTCTTGCATCCAGTTAGGCTGCAGCTTTTTCTTCATTTTTAACACTACATTTCATGGTATATTTCCCAAACAAACCCAAGAAACTTTTTTTGGTGTCATTTTGCTACCCAACTGCACTTGCCAAAAAATGTGTGGTCGCATCATGTAAGTACCTACATTATGAACACATTCATAATCATTGCACAAAAATTAAATTTCAAGAAGTCAAATCACCTTAAATTGCAAATTTCTCCATTCAGAAAGACAGAGACCAGAAATGTTAAAAGTATAATGGCATTCAATGGAGAATGGGGACAGGATGCACCTAACAATTCCCTGAACATATCATGAATGCACAAATAATGCTTGAATGCATGCATATCCATAATATCTGCAGTCAATGTGCACTGAAGAGGCCCAGCCCCCATTTTGAAAGAAAAACATTCACGCTTCAAAATGTGGAAAGTGAAAACAGGATTTTCCAGACAAAATCAAAGCAATCAGTCCATTACTACGCTTGTGGGCAAAACATCGCAGCAATTAATATTATCATGTCCTGCTCCTTGTATTATCTGAAAATATCCCGTCACACAACAGAAGCCTACAGCTTTGGTTTATCCAAATTAATAACTCGAATTACCGCGAAGATATTTGATATAGGTAAGTAGGTAGGTACCTACAAAGTCAGATATTACAAACTCTCATACCTCGAGCCAAACACGCAGTCAATTCCAGCGAAGAGCTTTAAAGAAAATCCTTCGTTGAGTAAAAAAACCACTACGCTCCGCTAATCAAATATAGGAATTCACCTTTACCAGCCCGACCGCGTAGGATGGTCCGTTCTTGGATTCAATGAGTTCACCGCTCTCCGTCTCCCACTCCGGCCGGAGCTATTTAAGCCATTGCCACGCAAAGCCAAGGATAATGCATTTCTTCTTGGTTCCTTGGAGAATGATATGTTCTGCATCAATTGGGATGGATAAAACCGTTCATATTTATATTATTAAGCAGTCAGGAGCGATATACATAAAAGATATCTGGACGATTTTCCCCATGAAAATTGCCGTAATGGTACCAAAACGTTCCTAAAACCTGCTAACACTTTGCTCCAAAATGAAGATCCATAGAACCAGAAATTTCACCTTCTTTCGATTTCATGACTTATATTGTTTCCGAATTTCATCAACAAGCGGTAATAGTTGTATTCATGCCACTCCGACCGCGAGGTTTCCCCACTCCGGACAAATTCAGATTTACGTGTGTTGACCTAATCCTCTACACTCTTATAAACCTCATTCTGATCCAATGATTAATTTCTTCCCATAAACCTGATTATTATTAATTGAGAAAAAGTTCCCTGTAATTCTCTTGGCAGTTTTCTCTAACTTATTTTCAATTTTTGGTATTTCATAGCAATCATGGTGCGAAATGAGACGCTAATTTCCGCTTGTCCGTGACGATAGTCTGTTTTCCAGCGGCAATTTGCCCGCCCGTCTAGTCGCTTTTCAGCCTTCCAAGTCATTCCTTCCTTCCACTAAGCATTCCAGACATGAACCAAAAAGTGCATCGAAATATATTTAATATTAATAAGAATTGACTTGAATATTTTTCAGCTATCTCATTTGAAAGAAAGAAAATTTAATCGTCGAGAGAATAAAATATTTTAGACGGATTGTTTTAGTATAACTTTCCTTAAACCATTATATATTCCGAAACCCATATCCCGAAGTAACATTTTAGACCCTCCCATTTTAGACCCAGTCGGTGCACGAACGTTCTGCTCTCTCGGTATGTTGTGAATTTGTATTAGTTGTGCGGTGTTGGTATCCTAGGAGTGGCAGGTATTGCTATATGAACTTGGTTGAAATCGAATAAGTATAATTTTGTGATTATTTTCTCTACCATTGCTCAGGAAGTTGCCTTATAAGTCATTCACGTAACGTGGATGACTTCAGACGACGATGTGTTGTGGACCCCATCTGGTTGTTTGTGAGACACTATGATAAGAACCTAACAAATGACTTGAAGGCGTTTTATTCTTGAATAATAAAAATTATCGGGTTATTTTACGACGCATTCAACCGCAAGGTTGTATAGCGTCGCCAACCTATATCACACCGATTGGTTGTGGGTGGACTCTGCAAATGCCGCCGGCCGCGAGATTCGAGTCCCACGCTCCACCATCTAAGCTACCGAGGCCACTGGGTTTTTATTCTTCATTCCAGAAAACATCACAGCATTTTTCAAAATGTATACACTTCGTTATTTATAAAATGCATATACTCAGTTACTTGGTGCTTCAATATACACCCCATAATTTGGCAAACCGGGAAATTATACACCATATAACATAGTGCTTCTCAAGATTATACACTCCATACTTTGGCAAGCCAAAAAATTATACACTCCGAATCCAAGACCGAAAAGTGAAAATCCAACACTGGTCTAGTGTGGAGGTGTTGCTTTATGTACCTTTGAGAGGACAGGCGTCCCGTCAATGTTAGTTCTGCCACCTCCCCTCCACCTCCCAATAATTTTAAGTTTCAACATGGGATTCTATGTAATGCGCTCCCCCCCAAAAAAAACCCTTTTGGGCTTTCCCATTGCCTTCATGTATATTGACCCCCCTCCCACCTCCCAATATTTTTTTTTAGAAATCAACAACTGTGGCCTGATGGCTGGAGTTCTCCACTAGTCGCTATCGTGAACAGGTGACAACAGACAGGCAATGATGAGTTGTTGATTGTCATCTGCTGTGGACGTCAGCGTAGATTGTTCACCTCTGTGCACTCAGCTCTCGGAAAACATCTTTGACGTGCCGCACATGGACGCAGATTGGCTGGCACGATGGGACCACAAATGCAGTCTCTACACTCTCGCTGGCTTGAAGTGTGCAAAAGATGCGAACTAAACGGTGTGGTTAACAGGGGGTGCCAACAATACGCGAACAGGCTGCCGGAGTTCAAAAGTTGTCGGCATCTATGGGACTAATGTTAATACAGTCAAGACCTATCGAGTCTATATAATCGCCAATCGAGAATGCGGTAGCATTCGCCTATGAACTATGCAACATGAAATACGTGCTCGTAAGTTAGTGTGGTGGTATCATGCACACTTTAGAACTGTGTGAATATACGGGTTTAATATCACGAAGACCGTTCATTGACCTTTTGAATCTGAGCACCCAAGAACGCGTGATCATGCACACATAGCCCCAAGCAAACTGGCTGGCATTCCGGATGCGTGTTGCGAGTGAATTTTAATTATCCGAGCTCCGCCCGGAATCCGACATCAGCACCGTCGGGGCGTGACCTACAAGTGAGAAGCACCCGCTCACCTTTATCTCAATCTCACCACGCAGCTTGGTAATAAATTTGCCGTACTTGTCCAACGCCTCCTTCGTGCCGGCAGAAATGTGAATCTTGAACGCTGGAGGCAGCGTGTCAGAGGGGAATGTCACACAGATATTGCCTGGGTTAAGTTACGATAGTAGATAACAAGTAGACAACACTTCAGGTTCCTTCAGAATATGTACTTTGGCAACCTGCTGTCAATCAAAGTTTCATCAGGGGTCTAGTCTATTTTAAGCACTTCATGCTGGATAATTTCATCCTGGACTAGATTGCGCACATCGGTAGAGATCCGAGGAAGGGAGATTATGTGGTGAAAAGTAACATGGAGCGAGGACAAGAAGGAGATAGGCATGGGTAAATGAGAGGAGGAGGATTAGTCAGCATGAGAGCGAATAGAAGATAGCAGGGAGTAGACAAAGACCGCGTGAGAGAGAGAGAGAGAGAGAGAGAGAGAGAGAGAGAGAGAGAGAGAGAGAGAGAGAGAGAGAGAGAGAGAGAGAGAGAGAGAGAGAGAGAGACAGACAGACAGACAGACAGACAGACAGACAGACAGACAGACAGACAGACAGACAGACAGACAGACAGACAGACAGACAGACAGACAGACAGACAGACAGACAGACAGACAGACAGACAGACAGACAGACAGACAGACAGACAGACAGACAGACAGACAGACAGACAGACAGACAGACAGACAGACAGACAGACAGACAGACAGACAGACAGACAGACAGACAGACAGACAGACAGAGACAGAGACAGACAGACAGAGAGACAGAGAGACAGAGAGACAGAGAGACAGAGAGACAGAGAGACAGAGAGACAGAGAGACAGAGAGACAGAGAGACAGACAGACAGACAGACAGACAGACAGACAGACAGACAGACAGACAGACAGACAGACAGACAGACAGACAGACAGACAGACAGACAGACAGACAGACAGACAGACAGACAGACAGACAGACAGACAGACAGACAGACAGACAGACAGACAGACAGACAGACAGACAGACAGACAGACAGACAGACAGACAGACAGACAGAGAGACAGACAGACAGAAGACAGAAGACAGAGAGACAGAAGACAGACAGACAGACAGAGAGACAGAGAGACAGAGAGACAGAGAGACAGACAGAGAGACAGAGAGACAGACAGACAGACAGACAGAGAGACAGACAGACAGACAGACAGACAGACAGACAGACAGACAGACAGACAGACAGACAGACAGACAGACAGACAGACAGACAGACAGACAGACAGACAGACAGACAGACAGACAGACAGACAGACAGACAGACAGACAGACAGACAGACAGACAGACAGACAGACAGACAGACAGACAGACAGACAGACAGACAGACAGACAGACAGACAGACAGACAGACAGACAGACAGACAGACAGACAGACAGACAGACAGACAGACAGACAGACAGACAGACAGACAGACAGACAGACAGACAGACAGACAGACAGACAGACAGACAGACAGACAGACAGACAGACAGACAGACAGACAGACAGACAGACAGACAGACAGACAGACAGAGACAGACAGACACAGGAGATGGGACGCGCAGCACTGATACTGACGCAGCCCAGTAGTCTCCATTCGACTGGCGATGTTGACAGTGTCGCCGAAGAGACAGTAGCGCGGTACCTTGGTGCCAACCACGCCCGCCACAACAGCGCCCGTGTGGATCCCGATCCTGCCGTCAGAACGGTTACCTGGTCACATAACCACCACCGCCACCACAGCGTCCCTGTGGATCGCTATCCTTCCGTCAGGTCCCGTCGTCACTGTTACATTACCACACCCACCACCGCAGCACATGGCGTTAATGGCTCCAATTATTTTGCAAAAGAGTGGAGCGATTCCAACTCCTGTAGGACATGCGTGGAAAAGCTAGCTCAACTCCAATACCCTGGTAGTGGGCAAGCTTGCTGATTTCTGAAAATTATTGGGGCAGGGGAATATATGGAGGTAGTGGGCGATCGACATGGATTGAGAGAGGCATGCTATAGGATTCCACGTTAAAAGTTAGCACTATTGTTTTTTCCCTTTATTCACACTTGAAAATAGTGCATTCACTCTCCTAAATTCCTCTAATTGGTATTCAACATTTCATGTGCAAATGTGCAAATCGCTTAAATGCCGCCTGCTTGAGCTGCAGGGCTCGCTCAGCCTCTGCGCCGAACCCAGGCAAACATCGCTTTTTCGGAACGAGGGTAGCATGAGCGCGTATTGTCGCCTTGACAAGTGCATACAGCAGGGCTGCAGCCTCGCCCGTCCCGACCTGAACCGACCCTAACTTGAACTGGTCCGGCCAAGTCCAACCTGACGCGACAGTGTGTGGCTCAGCCTAACCCGACGGTCCACGGCACGGTCCGCGCCGACCCGACCTGATCTGGACCTGATCTGGACCTGACCCGACCTGATCTGGAGCCGCTCGCCGGGCATGTGCGAGATGACGAAGTTCTCGGTGCCGTACAGCAGGCCGAGCGCCATGGACGCCACCTCCGAGGCGTGGTCCTTGCCGGAGCGCTCCGGCACGCCGGACGCCACCATGTACACCTCGCCGACGGTCTGCATCTTGTACACGTCGTGCATGCCGATTCGTGAGTCGAACATGCCGTACAGAGCGTTGAGGAGCGATATCACCTGACGGCGGGGATGGCCGGCGGAGGTTAGCTGAGATCAGTTGCGAGAGCGCCTTTGAAAGTAGGGCTGAGATTGGAAGCGAAGTCAACGGTACGGGCAGGGAGGACAAGCAGAGAAACAGAAAAGGAAAACAAGACAGATGAAGAGAGAGAGACACAGAATATCGAGAGAGAGAGACAGAGAGAGAGAGAGAGAGAGAGAGAGAGAGAGAGAGAGAGAGAGAGAGAGAGAGAGAGAGAGAGAGAGAGAGAGAGAGAGAGAGAGAGAGAGAGAGAGAGAGAGAGAGAGAGAGAGAGAGAGAGAGAGACGGAGAGACGGAGAGACGGAGAGACGGAGAGACGGAGAGACGGAGAGACGGAGAGACGGAGAGACGGAGAGACGGAGAGACGGAGAGACGGAGAGACGGAGAGACGGAGAGACGGAGAGACGGAGAGACGGAGAGACGGAGAGACGGAGAGACGGAGAGACGGAGAGAGGGAGAGGGGGAGAGGGGAGAGAGAAAGAGAATCAGAGCCGGAAAGTCTGACACCCTTTTGTAATGCATTAGCATTATGTGCCAGGAGATACTTATCGCACTTGTAAGCGCTTTTGTCCTCTTCAAAGACGCAACATGAAAAGTCCCTTCTGTGGGACTTCCTAACAGCACCGAGGTGTCAAACATGCAGTATCCAGCCGGATCTTTGAAGGGCTGTTCTAGTGTCATACAGAAACTAGCTGCTCATGGGCCTTTCTTTTCGACGACATATGCCGGGAATCTGCCTGATAAAATGGCGAGTGACTCATGACATAAAACCCAAGCATTACGTGTTCACCGTCATGCATGACGTGATCCCCGACGAAGAGTAAACCATTTCGTGTATGTCCGACTAACTCGACTGTTTATATTTCAAACAACAAGTCCATTTAATGTTCATCATAAAAACAAATGTGGAAATATATTAATGAGCACTCCTGGTGAACCCAAGCGTGCCTGCGAGACATAAAATCATCTTTACCGTTTCGTCGTACCACTAGGAAATGTATGCCGCGTCAAAGAAAGAATACCTATCGACGGCGACGTATCACCTGCATTGGCGTGCTATCTGCCGCCAACTCCGTGAAGCCGACGATGTCTGAGAAGTAGATGGTGACCGACTCGTACGTTTCGGCCGACACCTGCTTGCCCTGCTTCAGCTGCTGCGCAACGGTCGGCGGCAGCATCTGGCACAGCAGCTTGTCTGTCCTTCTCTTCTCAAACTTCAACTCATGTATCTTGTACAGCAATGTCTCCGAGAAGGCCTGCAGCGAGAGTAAGGAACGGCAATGATGGTCGTACCCTTGCTGGTGAAGACAGTTTTTGTTTGCCTGTAAGTACGTTAAGATTCTCCAAGCTCGATTCATTACATATTATCTCAACCGTCACTATCCAATGATGACCTTTCCTCCATGATTCAAATGGAAAAAGATTGTTGAAAGTTACTTGTTCTTGGTGTGTATTCGGGTGCAACCCTTCATCAAACCACCAAAAACCAATTGCTTCTTCGTGGTTTGACGAAGGGTTGTACCCGAATATACACCAAGAACTTTGGACCATTTTTTTTATTCGAAACATCGATGAAAGGCCATCATAGGATACTGATGAAGTAATGTGTTCCTGGCCAGAACGCTGATTTATATGACTTGAATACCACGAATTATTTAAACCGTGGTGCATCCTAAGAAGTGCTATCGTGCATATACACAATTATGATTGGCTACATGCAACTACGTTGCATTATATGGTGCTATGTATTAAATCATAAGTCAATGGGCGTCGATTTGTATGTTTTTTAGGGGCCTTGGAGCCCATCCAAAATAATTTTAACTTTTAACATGGGACTCTATGAGATGGGCCCTCAATCTCTCTGGACCTACCCATTGCCACCATGTATTCTTTCCACCAATTGATGTTCAAAAATCGTCGTCCCTGCACACTACTCACTGGGTGCCGGTCCTTTATCACGTGCACAATGTGATGGTGTGAGTTAGTATATGAAGTTGTTTTATATAATGTATTTGCCATCATATGTGACTGCTGGCTCATTCCATGGCTGCTGGTGAAAGGACAAAATTTGACCAAATATTTTGTATTCTGATGAAAATATTACTATAGTGTTATCTGATGCGCAGAATCTAGCTGTGTCATTTTTTAAAGAAAGATTGAGTCAACGGTCAAGGAGTTACAGCCTAGGGTATTTTTGAGATGTCGCCTAATAATGGTGACTTTTGAGGTCTTTAGCTCTATTAAAAAGAGCAATTTGAATTGCGCAAAAATATATACTGGGGAACTCACAATGACCCACCGCATCTTTTGGCTATTCCGGAATTTTCGTTTACGGGAAATTTGAAACCTCGACATCGTGACCTAGTGTCGCGTGACCTATTTTATCTTTCGGGACAGTCACAATGCGATCTTTAAAACGGAGAAGTGAAGTTCGATTTTTTTTCTTTCTGGGAAAAAAATTATGGTTTTGCTCCTAAAACTCTACATGTCCATTCAAAATTAGGCATTGTTATTGGCTAATTTGACAAGTAAAATGCGGATTACAATGGCACAAAAACTAATCAAATATATCATATTGTGACATCGTAATATGTATTTAGAATTCAGCACGCATAGTTGTTTTTGCATCAGTTTATTGCGGCCTTTTAAAGTCTATATTTCGAATAGCATATTGCCGGAAAACAAGGCTTCTGTCGTTCGAGGCACGTGGTGGGATGACAACGTTAGTCATATGATTTTGAATATTGTGTTGCACAAGTGTTTTAACTCGTGATGGCAAGGGTTAAGCAAAATGACAGAAATGTATACAAATTGTGGTAGTAGATGATTAATGAGTAACGCCATACAATTCATTACAATGAGAGAGAAGCTTCAACAATGCAGCAATCACATTCCGATACCCGAGAAACCATTCACACCACCACTTATTGCCTCGCGAAAATAACAACCTGCGAATGTAGTGAAATATCAGGAAGGGCACAAACAAGGGGTGGAACCGTGTTTGTGTCCCCAATGCTCACTGCTGACCCTCACTGAACATGCCTGGAGGATGTTCAGCGAGGGTCAGCGAGGAAACGAGGAAATTTCTGATGGTGACTGTCGCAGTCGAGGTGAAAGTAAGGCTATTTTACGGATCGGATTAGATCATCCGGATGTGTCTCGGCACGACCTACCGTGTCGCCATGAGATAGGTTGATGAAGCCAAACGTTGAGTTCAGAAAAGGCCAGTTTTTGGAAATGTTTGCGGGGTATACGATCTATACAAGCAGAACTTTGGGAACCGTCGCGCCGGCTTCTTAACCTTTGTTGCTCTTCGCTCGAAGTTGCGTCTTGGCAGGCAGCAGTGAGACGTACTCAGAGTGCATATGCACTTTTCACCAAACCCAAAGCCGCTTATATCCGCTCTCGGCCTCCCCAGTCTCAACTACCGTTACTTCCTTGATCACTCTGTATTTGGCATCCATGTGCATGTGACCCGCTGAAAACCGTGATTGCATGATGTACAACTGTGAGGACTGCACTGGTGAAGACGAATGTTGTCCAAATGACTTTCCAAGGATTCTCCTCGCGGACAAATCAGGAGATAAGAGTGAAGGTGAATTAGCCCTAGACGATGACATGGGTAATGAGATTAGATACAAACAGTGGATGAGCACCTATCGCTGTACACTTGCAGAAATGGTATATACTAAAGAGCCGCATGCATGCATGTAAGAGCAAGCATGCGATGTTTGAGCCAACAAACCGTGAAGCTCACCAGACACCACTGTGAGGCCGACGAACAAGGCCAGCACTTCACCCACCCAAAGGCTTCTGCCAAGTTGGGCGAAGTAATAGTCTAGTACGATTTCACTGAAAATTATTAATCTGTGGTGCAGGATGCAACTCAAGGCTTCAACTGGGATTCGTCCCAGTGTATGGTGCACCCGTCTGCAGTGTACTGACGTGAGGACGAGGTAATGTGCCATCAAAGCTACTGCTGTATATCTGGCGGCACACAGCACTATACCGATATGGTGCATTAGCCACCTTCAAATTTTATGAAGTATTTGGAAGACCGGCTCCCCTGGTGTTTTCCCATTGCTGAGTGGCCCAATAGGAAGCATGCAAAATGTCAGCTTCCTAGCTCAATGTTTGCGTCTGCCCCAAGGGCTCCAATTTTTCCCTACAGAGTACAACGGAGACTTCAACGCCGGTGTTAGTCGCATTATGCTAACATCGTCACAGCGCCGTTTCCTGTTACAATATCGTCGCGAATAACCACGATTCAACTGCTGTGTCCTGAAGAAAGTGGACTAAGCTTACTGTTCCCTTCTCCCCCTCACTTCCAACCACTCTCCTTAACTCCCACCCCCTCCCTTACACCCACTCACCCAAAACCATAGCCAAAGGCATCCTACGTTCCCGTGGTGTCAGATGTAAACGGTTCGTCTATGTTTCAAAATCGGTTAAGAGTTGCAAACTTAAGCATGTGTGTTCCGATTCAGTTGTATTAATACAAACATTACGCATGCGTGAAATAATGCTCCGGTTTGATTAAACCACTCAGTAATATCGATTTGCTCAGTAATGGCCTGAGCATATGAAAAGAGCACGGTTTCCCAAATGTAGCAGGAAATAATACAGTCAGGTGCTCGAGATGATACCTTCCAAAGTAGCTACCTAAATTGTATAATATCGAGGGCCACAGCATACCTTCAGCTTATGCAACTTCATATCACGGTCACAACACATATGCAGACCCAGAGCCTCAGATCAGTCTTAGCTCAGCGAATTTTTGGCGAGACACGTGACATTTACAGATATCAGCGACATTTTGTACAAACATGAGACATGAGTTCACAAGTTACACGGCTCCAGGCAAGTTCCTAATGAGTTTTCTTCAGAGTCGCCTTCCGGTTATCAGGATAAAGCTTCCGATGAGCTTCCACCACCTGAAGATCTTGCCTTGCTTCATCATCTTTCGTTAGATGACATATGTAATCAGATATCAACCTGATTCCACGCTCCGCGGTGTCGTTCGTGACCCGTAGAGTAGTGACGAACGACACAAAATGCCGGTAGTCAGCGTCGTCATCCCAAAATGGAGACTTCTTCAGCAAGGTGGTGCCGATGCCGATACTGTGGAAGATTGAGACGGACTTGGGCCCAATGAACTTAGTCAAACTCAGCGTCTCCACCTGAGCTACGTCACTCGGCAGGACGGTGAGTTCAGGCTTCCCCAAACTGAGAGTCTGTCCTCGGTCGGCGCTGCAGATGCTGCTTGCCAGAAGATGCTTGGTCTCATCATCAACTTTAGCGCTAGCCAGCACCATAGGCACCAGCTCCTCCGTCAGACACCAGCTGTGTCTCCTCATTACAGCCATCGCCACCTGCGCAATATCCGGATCGATGCTGTAGAACTTGGAGAGGTTCTTGTGTTGATCAACGTCGTTTACCGCTGCATCCTCAGCCACGGTACTGGTAAGCCACTCCCGGACGTGGTACAGGGTCACGCAGAGAGTGAAGCGCCTCAGCTTCTCGGAGAGATCTTCCGTGATGACGCCCAGATTGAGGAGCTGTGATCGGAACATGAACATCTTGATACCGTACAGCACGTTTGCCATCCACCGAGCTTTGTGGCACGCTCCAGGCTTCGAAAAGGCAGCTTCGTGATTTGCGCTTCCTTCAAGCACCTTGATGGTCAGATCTGTACACTCCCTGTAGATTTCCCGCAGATCTGATGAAGCCCCAGACGAGGCTCCAGTGATGTCCTCAAGATATCGAAGCACATCTCTTTGGTCCTGCAAGAGCTCTTCATTTAGCTGAAGTGTCTCATATTCCTCCTTGTTTATGTTCGACCAAACAGGTTGAAAGTCCTTGCACAGGGTCGTCTCTGGCGAATGATCGGATCCAAAAAGGTGTGTCCACACTGCTTTAGCTGAGAGTTCTTGGATGTGATGGCGACAGGCTAGATACAACAGCTTCTTCCCGAGTTTCTGCTCCAGGCTGATCGCTGCCCCTCTTTTGCAGCCAGTATTGGATGCCGTTGTGTTAAAGGATATAACGCGAACTATTTCTTCTAGACTCCATTCTTGAATGCATTTGTACACCTCAGCGGCTTGAACTTCGCAAATGCTACTTCCTATCTTTCTCGCTGATAAAAGCTTCCCTTGAACGCACTGCTCCGTATTTCCCAATACGATGACTGCCAATCTCTCGGATTTACCTCTACCATGTTCATCCAGCAGCTTGCCGCCCCAATGGACAATTGTGTCTGCCGGAGGCGTAAACCACTGCTTGATCTGGTCTGAGAGGACCTTCCGGCTTGCGCTCCGATGACGCCTGATGGTGGATGCACCGATGCTAACCTCGTCCAGGTCGCCGCCACCCGACTTCATTACGGAAGCGGGTACATGGAAACCGGCTTCACTGTTTATGTTACGCCGATCCAACGTGTCTGCCACGCCGCTTCCTGCGATGTTTCGCGAAACTGTGAGTGTGAGTGTGTCGCTACGTGCCGTTTCACTCGGGGCTGTGTGATCAGGATCTTCTTTCGTGTCCGTGTCCTCCTGGTTTGTGTCGTGTTTTGACTATGTGAGTAGCATTTGCGATTCACTATGGATGATGATGTTGCACATGGTGGATCGTGTCGATTCATTTTTCTTTGTGATTTCCGCATGTATTGGCGATCAGACGATCCGATATGCAAATTTCGTCCCCTTCTTTTGTCATGCAAAAACGATGTGTCGGATTTTTTTTGTCCTTTTCACGTCTGAGATGGTCTGCCCGGATCTCTCTCCGGGGCCACTTTTGACATTTCGCAAAAAGCGTCGAGCTCTTTTTCAAAATGCTGTCTCTTTCTCCTTTCTGTGGCTGAGTCCCTCTTCCTGTTCTTCTCGAGATTTCTCAATTTTTTATATCACCCCGAAATCTTCTCTGCGGCCTTATCTTCGCGAATAGTTGTCAGAGGCACCGCGTGGTAGAGGCCGAGTACTTCGGAGGCCACAGCAGTGGCTAGTTGTCTAGTATCCGTATTTTGCATTGTTTCCTCGTGGAAGTAGAATAGTCTCCGCAGACATTGCCTCTTTGCAGGAAGCTAAGAGCATGGAAGCTTGTCGGTGGTCCTCCCGATCATCCACACCCCTTCCCTGTTCCGGGATCGCTGAGAGCGAGCAGCCGGCTTCCTCGGTTTGGGTGGCTCATGCCGCGTTTCTTTGCCACCCCTTGTAGTTGGCCTCGTGATACTTGTCGAAGATAATTTCTGAACTTCTCGTGTTGTTTAAAACTGTGAACGCTTAGAACTAAAACTATAAGTTTTTATCAACATCTATCCTTAAACAGAAGGAAGGTGTGTTTAATAAGCATTGTAGGAAATTCATAAAAATAGGTGCACTTTAAAACATGCGAAAACGGGGAGGGGAGCAGGCGTGTGGGCGGAAAGAGGCGTGGGAGGTAAGGGGGTGGAAGGCGATGGAGAGGGAGTAAAGGTAAGTTTAGTCCACTCTCTTCCAGACACAACAGTTAAATTGTGATTATTCGCGACGATATTGTAACAGGAAACGGCACAGTGACGATGTTAGCATAACGCGACTAACACCGGCGTTGAAGTCTCCATTATACTCTATGGGGAAAACTTCGGAGCCCTTGGGGCAGACGCAAACATTGAGCTAGGAAGCTGAAATTTTGCATGCTCCCTATTGGGTCACCCAGCAATGGGACAACGCTAGGGGAGCTGGTCTTCCAAATACTTCATAAAATTTGAAGGGGCTAATTGTGTATACTTTCCTGCAGCGGCTTATCCCAGACATTCGGACCGAAATACCTGACCTTAAAATATATATTTCGTAGATAGCGGTATGCGACTAAGCATGACTTCGTCAATGTGTGTCACCGTCAGACAGATTTTTGGGTATCCTGTGAGTGACTTTTTGTCACGTCTCATGGTAAGGACGTTTGCGACGGCATCAGGGCTACAGCCAAGCGTGCTGCGGCACAAGAGAGCCTCAAGCGCCCGCTTAACGACCAGATACTGACGGTGACACATTTGCGCATATGTCGCACAAGCTAGCGAGTTGCATCAATTTCATATTTGTATCAAAGCAGGAGGCAATGGACGTCACGATTATTGTGATTATTAGGAAGGAAACGTCTACAAAGCAACGAAACTTAGGTGTGTTTCAAGATACTCAACATGGGTTTAGAAAAGGACGGTTGTGTCTCATAAATCTCTTGGACTTTTTGAACTTCACCACAGAACAATTTAATCAGGGAAATCAGGTTGATGTAGCATATCTTGACTTTAGTAAGGCCTCTGACAAGGTACCTCATAAACGGTTAATGATACAGCTTCAGGCCCATGGTATTGCAGGCAGCATCTTAAAATGGATATAGTTGTGGCTTTTAGGTAGACAGCAAAGAGCCAGATATGCATAAATGGTACAAAGTCATCATGACAAAATGTTCCTAGTGGAGTCCCCCAGGGGTCAGTACTGGGGCCTCTACTGTTCATTATATTTGTAAATAACATCGATAGTGGCCTAAGCAGTAAAGCTTTGAAATTTGTGGATGATTTGAAGGTCTTTAGGGCAATAACAGGTCAAAACGAGCATATCTGGCTGCAAAAAGTCTTAGACGAACTTGTGAAGTGGTCCGAAGAATGGCAAATGAAATTTAATTTTGATAAGTGCAAAATCATGCATGTAGGTAAGCAGCATATGAAGGCTCCATACTTGATGGGTCGCCAAGTGATATCAGTGACTCAACAGAAGGATTTAGATGTTATTCTAAACACAAAATTGGGGGCATCAGAACAGATCAAGGAAGCCAGGAAGAAGGCACTGAGAATGCTTGGGGCAATAAATAGGAATGTATCATACAGAAGTGAGGAAGTCATCAGGAAGCTTTACTGTGCATACGTCAGGCCACATTTGGAATACCGCATCCAAGCTTGGTCTCCTAGCTATGAAAAAGATTATTGGCTTTTAGAGAGTACAAAAGAGGGCTACAAAATGGTTAATGGTATAAGCAACCTGGCATATGAGGACAGATTGAAGAAATTTAATATGTTTTCACTTAGATATAGAAGGCTGAGAGGAGATCTCATCGAGGTCTTTAAATTTGCCCATGGTCTGGAGAGGGGATATCTTGGGGAAATGTTTTAATTGAACATAAATGATGCAATTAAAGGCCATCAATTCAAAATTAAAGTTAACCACAGCAGAACAAGGTTAAGACAGACTTCCTTCACCAACGGGGTAGTAGAACACTGGAACCAGCTGCCAGAAACCATTGTCAATAGCAGCACATTCAACATCTTTAAAAACAGCATAGACAATCAGTATAAGAATAGATGGCTTGCTTTTCAGTATTACAGGGAGGGATGATTGACAGATTCGGTGGGCAACTGGTTGAGTGTACAAAGTGCAACCAAGAAGGGCCCTTGTGGCTCATAGTTGCACTAATCTATTATGTCTTTATGTCTTTATGTGTTAGTTTCAGAGGAAATTAAAGCAGGAAATTAATTTATCTCAGCTATGAACAGGGCAATCAGAGTGCTGATAATTATTCCTAGGAGTGTGGGGTATAAGAGCAAGGAGCCATGAAAACTGTACTTAGTCTTTGTGCGACCCCACTTGGAATATTCTGTACAGACATGAAGCCCTTTCTCAGAAAAAATGTAGAAATGCCAGAAAGAGTGCGGCGTAAAACCACGAGGCTAATCAGTGGACTAGATAAAGTAGAATATAAGAAAAGTCTTATGACATTGGATATGTACTCGATCAAGTGTAGGAGATTAGAGGGTGATATGATCGAAATGCATAAAATCGTTAAAGGGTCAATACAATCAGGTCAATCTGAATGATGCCCTTGTACCTAGAGTATCATATAGGGGTTATCAACTCAGGTTAGACAAATCGAGGTGTAGGGCAGTTCAGAGACAACAGGTCTTTAGTCGAAGGATTGTTGATCGGTAGAATAAGCTGACTGCTGGTAGCGTGGGGAGTCTTTCATTGAATGTATTCAAAAATAGGGTGGACAACTTATTTACGTTGGAAGACGTTGGTCATTAGTCTTAATTAGTGGTGTGTACAATTAGTGGTGCATAGTAAATAAGCAGGCATGTATGGAGTTTGAAAACTATTTTTAGGGCCCTCGAACCACGTGGGTGTTTTCCGGGATTGAGTGAATAGGGCTGGATAGGATAGGTAGATGGGCATCGATGGGTGTGTGGGATGTTGGTGGATAGTTTCTTTGGAATTACGGATGTGATGTTGGCTGGGGTGATGAGTGCCTTTTTGTCGGGGCTATGGCATCTTCCCTTTACAGACTTAACCTGAATGGGCTGTTGTGCCTTTTATCAAGTCTGAACACTATGACTTGATGACTTTATGTCTTGATTACTATACGAAATATCAGGATCGGGTGGAGATGACCAGCTATGACTTGACGACTACGACTTTATGTCCTGGCTACTATACGGAACATCAGGACTGGGTGAAGATGACCAGCCAACTCAGTTCGAGTGTCCTGGACATCATGTAGATCAGCAGGACCACGTGAAGGTGATAAGTTTGCTCACTTGAATTGTCCTGGTCCACTTGTGTATCGGGACTCACGTGTGTGGTCCACATGTGACTAGTCTTGGTCAACATGTGTGCTGCATGAACATAACCAGCGGACTTGCCTGAAGTGTCCTGGTTATCATGCGGACCAGAAGGATGATGATGGGCGAGATGATCAGCACAATGCACAACACGCCAATGCCGAGAAGCACCTGACTTCTAGAGTGTCGCATCTCAGTCTTGATCAGCGTCGCCGCATGTTCTCTGTGGAACAGGGCGGACACACAGGCTTTCAGGAAAATTATTGTTGTCCAATGCAACTACATTCTTTCCAGGACATATTGAGTGTGATTACTCGAATACGTACATCACTGCCCACCGCTGTGGAAGAACATCCCAAAGAACAAAATAGGAAGAACGTATATTTACGTCATGCTCCACATGTTTGTATTGCTTAACCAATAAAATCATGCAATATGGGAAGAGAACCTAAGCTTTTTATCGGATGCGCGTGGATAAGTGGGTTCGTGTTATTGGCAGCTTTTTATTTCTGTATTTATCTAGCTATTCATGCGTGCATGCGATATTTATTAACCGTACGACACCAGGCATATCAGGCTATTTCGACTAGTTCTTGGGGGTCGTAACGCATCGACCAGAATAAGATTGCATTGCGGAACACATCACTTTGCACCAACCTTAGCTCGACCTGGATGTTCTTCAGGGCGTCCAGGTAACCGAGCATTGTGTAGAAATACTCGGTGGCTTTGCCAAAGTTGGGCCGAATTTTCTTCCGCATCAATATTTCCAAACGTCGTCGAGTGATGTTTGAATACCATGGGTAGGAGGCCCGGACCACCATGTACCTGCAGGGACGCCGTCCATGCGCTATAAACTGTGTGTCTGATTGCTCCATTCGATGAGATGCGTGCTCATGGAGAAGCGCAGACACATGTATGACACAAGTAAAATTTGCACAACATGTGTAAGATCGTCGTATAGCATTCATACCCTGCTGTGTGCAGGCTACACAATGCATAAATGGTATCCATGTGACACCCTCATAAGTATTGTGATAGGCAGACGTACGATTCCATAGCAAACACAATACACCGACGGATTTTCCTCGGTTATTTTCAGAATAAGTTTACAACATTCAGCTCCGTTATGATAATTGGCTGGTCTTTCAAGTCAGGTACAGAAACTAGTTACATACTATATTATATTATATTTACTTACAAGTACATCCACGCAGCTGGTGGCTATTATTGCACACGATGGATATGAATAGGTAAGTCAATTGAATAGCTGAAAAGACGTAAGGATAAGGGACGTTGCATTCTAGAGCACTGCAGCCAGTTGGCGCCGGCTCAATAGACTGCAACACGGACGACGGTAGGTATCAGGTCTAGGAATGAATGGCTGCCGAGAAACCAATGGCAAGGATCGTCCATATAAATTATACACTAAAAAGGAATGATGAATAGTGATGTCCTTGTTCGGATTCGTTCGTGCGTTGTCGTCTTCATTACTAGTTCACTCTCTTCATATCATACTGAATCTAACTTCCATCGCGCTGTTTCATTTCTTGAGTGTAGGCTTTTCTAGGTGGTGAAAAGTATTCTCGATGGTAGCACAGTTTTCGGGTTTTTAAGTTGAATGCAACAATTGATCACAAGGATCCAAAATTCGAGTGCTTTTTCGCCATGCTGCTTTCGCACTTTTCTGCCATTGAAGTTAACCTTGATTAAATATCACTTTTTAACCACACATGGCTCTCACCGGGTGTCATTGATGTCATCACAAATTGCATGAGTTTACAGCATGCACGTTGAAAAGCAAGCGTGCCAGATATAAATGCCCCGCCTTATTTCTTTTGCCAAAAAGGACTTTTTCAAGAGCGAGAGATATGCGTCTTTCCCCAGCGAACTCCTAACCCAAACTGATCCATAAGGTTAGACCATAAGAACATTACCATAAGAAGATAAGAGCTGACTTCAGATAAATGCATCTTTCGAAGGGACGTGAACACGATTTGTGCGCTCGCCTGTCCTTGATCCAGTAGACGAAGTTCTGCGACTGGTTGAGGAAGTTCCTGTCCGAGCGCGTCGTTGGTGACGAACCTCGATGTAGCTGCTCTCGAACCCCACCATGCTGATGCTCAGGTGCTCGATGGCGTGGATCATGTACTTGTAGGCGAGCAGCATCTGCCACCTCCACCGGCGTCCTTCTCCTTGGTCTCCCGCGTCATCTGGAGAAACAGATGTCCAAGCCGGGTAAACCGAGCCACATGGCTGCGAAAGGCTTGAAAAGAATGAGAGCCGACTTCATCGGATGTGAGCACAGTTTCTTGCCCTTACCAGAATAAAGTCGCGTTGGCCTGTGCGCATTCCAAGTTCCAAAGTGATGTTAAGTATGTTATTGAAGTTTTCGATGTTGTTGCTTCCGGTGCTCCTCTCTGCTATTCCTACTCAGTTCTTGAAATCTTCTTTCCCGTCGTTGCTGTTGCAACCATCACTGCAGTCGCCACACCAATTTCGCCACCGCTGATTTTCCAAAAGAATAATCGCATTAGCAGGCAGGAGTTAGAAGTGGGGGTGCAAAGTCAACCGGCCACCCGGCCGCCCTGGCGCTCAAGATAAAATATTTAACGGTGCGACGACGCGACGGCGTCATAATCTACCCTCAACATTTTGCTTCAGTAGTTTCGAGAGGTCTTACAGGGGAAAACCGCCCCCTCAACCCCCATCTTAATATCCAAACTAAATGTCGCACTAAAAATAAAGAGGTGTCATTGGAAAGCGCTCAAGGAGTAGGGACCGACAGAAACCCCTCCCAAAAAATCCCCAACAGTTACGTCACTAGGGGGCCTAGAATTTCATTACTTTCATGTTTTGGCTCTGGGGAGTTCATGCTAGGGGATCTTTGAAAAAGCAAAAAATATTTGGAATCAGAAGAGGATAGCCTACTCGACGGGACATATCATTTTTAGCCACCCAAAAATCTATTTAATTTTTGGGGGATTTCCCAATTTCGAGTTTTCAAGTTTTCTTGAATTTTCCTTTCTAATTGGTAGAGTGGACCGAAAAACGTTGTTCGAAGTCCAGCATATTTTTAAAAAATGTGGCATTAGCCAGAATCTTCGATTTGAATATATTCTGTAAACAGTTTAAAACTAATAAGTAACAAAAAAAAATTATCGTGTACATTTTGTTGCATCCCCTGAAGATAAGCAAACACTGAAAGTTACATTAAAATATCTGTACCCATTAGAGCATGATGACTGGTTGAAATCTTTGGGAGTCGTGACCTCACTTGACCTTGACTAACTTGTTGACCCTCGATGCTCCGACTTAAAGTCGACATAATAGCACCAAATTAGCGAATTGTCAGGAAAAAGGCATGCCAAATTTCAGCTCGCTTACATAACGCCGTTCTTTCATCATCACAAAAAAACCTGATGGGGATTGAGGCACCCCCTCAGGCCTTTTCCCTATTCAATCATAACCACTGTTCATACAGGGCTTTACGAGAATCTCCAGCCCTGCATCCAGCAGTGGTTACTTACCATATAACGACAATAATGAAGGAAGAACCTCATATGCATACTTCTCTGGGTTCTGGTCTTTCTGATACTTTGA
>JAOTOL010000806.1:82500-133436 GCA_034440575.1 Imbricaverruca yamaguchii | reverse complement strand
CTGTACTCTGTACTCTGTACTCTGTACTCTGTACTCTGTACTCTGTACTCTGTACTCTGTACTCTGTACTCTGTAGTACTCTGTGACTCTGTACTCTGTACTCTGTAGTCTCTGTACTCTGTACTCTGTGACTCTGTACTCTGTACTCTGTACTCTGTACTCTGTACTCTGTACTCTGTACTCTGTGCTCTGTACTCTGTACTCTGTACTCTGTTACTCTGTACTCTGTACTCTGTACTCTGTACTACTCTGTACTCTGTGGTACTCTGTACTCTGTACTCTGTACTCTGTACTCTGTACTCTGTACTCTGTAGTACTCTGTACTCTGTACTCTGTACTCTGTAGTACTCTGTACTCTGTACTCTGTACTCTGTAGTACTCTGTACTCTGTACTCTGTACTCTGTACTCTGTACTCTGTACTCTGTACTCTGTACTCTGTACTCTGTACTCTGTACTCTGTACTCTGTAGTACTCTGTACTCTGTACTCTGTACTCTGTACTCTGTACTCTGTGTACTCTGTACTCTGTACTCTGTAGTACTCTGTACTCTGTACTATGTACTCTGTACTCTGTACTCTGTACTCTGTACTCTGTACTCTGTACTCTGTACTCTGTACTCTGTACTCTGTACTCTGTACTCTGTACTCTGTGTACTCTGTACTCTGTACTCTGTACTCTGTACTCTGTACTCTGTACTCTGTACTCTGTACTCTGTACTCTGTACTCTGTACTCTGTACTCTGTACTCTGTACTCTGTACTCTGTAGACTCTGTACTCTGTACTCTGTACTCTGTAGACTCTGTACTCTGTACTCTGTACTCTGTACTCTGTACTCTGTACTCTGTACTCTGTACTCTGTACTCTGTACTCTGTACTCTGTACTCTGTAGTACTCTGTACTCTGTACTCTGTACTCTGTACTTACTCTGTACTCTGTACTCTGTACTCTGTACTCTGTACTCTGTACTCTGTACTCTGTACTCTGTACTCTGTACTCTGTACTCTGTACTCTGTAGTACTCTGTACTCTGTACTCTGTACTCTGTGTACTCTGTACTCTGTACTCTGTACTCTGTACTCTGTACTCTGTACTCTGTACTCTGTGGTACTCTGTACTCTGTACTCTGTACTCTGTACTCTGTACTCTGTACTCTGTACTCTGTACTCTGTACTCTGTACTCTGTACTCTGTACTCTGTACTCTGTACTCTGTACTCTGTACTCTGTACTCTGTACTCTGTACTCTGTACTCTGTACTCTGTACTCTGTACTCTGTACTCTGTACTCTGTACTCTGTACTCTGTACTCTGTACTCTGTACTCTGTACTGTACTCTGTACTCTGTACTCTGTACTCTGTACTCTGTACTCTGTACTCTGTACTCTGTACTCTGTACTCTGTACTCTGTAGTACTCTGTACTCTGTACTCTGTACTCTGTACTCTGTACTCTGTACTCTGTACTCTGTACTCTGTACTCTGTACTCTGTACTCTGTACTCTGTACTCTGTACTCTGTACTCTGTACTCTGTACTCTGTACTCTGTAGTCTCTGTACTCTGTACTCTGTACTCTGTAGTTGTACTCTGTACTCTGTACTCTGTACTCTGTACTCTGTACTCTGTACTCTGTACTCTGTACTCTGTACTCTGTACTCTGTACTCTGTACTCTGTACTCTGTACTCTGTACTCTGTACTCTGTACTCTGTACTCTGTACTCTGTACTCTGTACTCTGTACTCTGTACTCTGTACTCTGTACTCTGTACTCTGTACTCTGTACTCTGTACTCTGTACTCTGTACTCTGTACTCTGTACTCTGTACTCTGTACTCTGTACTCTGTACTCTGTACTCTGTACTCTGTACTCTGTACTCTGTACTCTGTACTCTGTACTCTGTACTCTGTACTCTGTACTCTGTAGTACTCTGTACTCTGTACTCTGTACTCTGTACTCTGTACTCTGTACTCTGTACTCTGTACTCTGCACTCTATACTCTGTACTCTGTACTCTGTACTCTGCACTCTGTACTCTATGTACTCTGCACTCTCTGTGCTCTGCACTCTCTGTACTCTGCACTCTCTGTACTCTGCACTCTGTACTCTGTACTCGTACTCTGTACTCTGTAGTACTCTGTACTCTGTACTCTGTACTCTGTACTCTGTACTCTGTACTCTGTACTCTGTACTCTGTACTCTGTACTCTGTACTCTGTACTCTGTACTCTGTACTCTGTACTATCTGTACTCTGCACTCTGTACTCTGTACTCTGTACTCTGTACTCTGTACTCTGTACTCTGTACTCTGTACTCTGTACTCTGTACTCTGTACTCTGTACTCTGTACTCTGTACTCTGTACTCTGTACTCTGTACTCTGTACTCTGTACTCTGTACTCTGTACTCTGTACTCTGTACTCTGTACTCTGTACTCTGTACTCTGTACTCTGTACTCTGTACTCTGTACTCTGTACTCTGTACTCTGTACTCTGTACTCTGTACTCTGTACTCTGTACTCTGTACTCTGTACTCTGTACTCTGTACTCTGTACTCTGTACTCTGTACTCTGTACTCTGTACTCTGTACTCTGTACTCTGTACTCTGTACTCTGTACTCTGTACTCTGTACTCTGTACTCTGTACTCTGTACTCTGTACTCTGTACTCTGTACTCTGCACTCTCTGTACTCTGCACTCTCTGTATTCTCTGTACTCTGCACTCTGTACTCTGTACTCTGTACTCTGTACTCTGTACTTCTGTACTCTGTACTCTGTACTCTGTACTCTGTACTCTGTACTCTGTACTCTGTACTCTGTACTCTGTACTCTGTACTCTGTACTCTGTACTCTGTACTCTGTACTCTGTACTCTGTACTCTGTACTCTGTACTCTGTACTCTGTACTCTGTACTCTGTACTCTGTACTCTGTACTCTGTACTCTGTACTCTGTACTCTGTGCTCTGTACTCTGTACTCTGTACTCTGTACTCTGTACTCTGTACTCTGTACTCTGTACTCTGTACTCTGTACTCTGTGCTCTGTACTCTGTACTCTGTACTCTGTACTCTGTACTCTGTACTCTGTACTCTGTACTCTGTACTCTGTACTCTGTACTCTGTACTCTGTACTCTGTACTCTGTACTCTGTACTCTGTACTCTGTACTCTGTACTCTGTACTCTGTACTCTGTACTCTGTACTCTGTACTCTGTACTCTGTACTCTGTACTCTGTACTCTGTACTCTGTGCTCTGTACTCTGTACTCTGTACTCTGTACTCTGTACTCTGTACTCTGTACTCTGTACTCTGTACTCTGTACTACTCTGTACTCTGTACTCTGTACTCTGTACTACTCTGTACTCTGTACTCTGTACTCTGTACTCTGTACTCTGTACTCTGTACTCTGTACTCTGTACTCTGTACTCTGTACTCTGTACTCTGTACTCTGTACTCTGTACTCTGTACTCTGTACTCTGTACTCTGTACTCTGTACTCTGTACTCTGTACTCTGTACTCTGTACTCTGTACTCTGTACTCTGTACTCTGTACTCTGTACTCTGTACTCTGTACTCTGTACTCTGTACTCTGTACTCTGTACTCTGTACTCTGTACTCTGTACTCTGTACTCTGTACTCTGTAGTACTCTGTACTCTGTACTCTGTACTCTGTACTCTGTACTCTGTACTCTGTACTCTGTACTCTGTACTCTGTACTCTGCACTCTGTACTCTGCACTCTCTGTACTCTGCACTCTCTGTACTCTGTACTCTGTACTCTGTACTCTGCACTCTGTACTCTGTACTCTGTACTCTGTACTCTGTGCTCTGTACTCTGTGACTCTGTACTCTGTACTCTGTACTCTGTACTCTGTACTCTGTACTCTGTACTCTGTACTCTGTACTCTGTACTCTGTACTCTGTACTCTGTACTCTGTACTCTGTACTCTGTGTACTCTGTACTCTGTACTCTGTACTCTGTACTCTGTACTCTGTACTCTGTACTCTGTACTCTGTACTCTGTACTCTGTACTCTGTACTCTGTACTCTGTACTCTGTACTCTGTACTCTGTACTCTGTAGTACTCTGTACTCTGTACTCTGTACTCTGTACTCGTACTCTGTACTCTGTACTCTGTACTCTGTACTCTGTACTCTGTACTCTGTACTCTGTAGTACTCTGTCTGTACTCTGTACTCTGTACTCTGTACTCTGTACTCTGTACTCTGTACTCTGTACTCTGTACTCTGTACTCTGTACTCTGTACTCTGTACTCTGTACTCTGTACTCTGTACTCTGTACTCTGTACTCTGTACTCTGTACTCTGTATGTACTCTGTACTCTGTACTCTGTACTGTACTCTGTACTCTGTACTCTGTACTCTGTAGTACTCTGTACTCTGTACTCTGTACTCTGTACTCTGTACTCTGTACTCTGTACTCTGTACTCTGTACTCTGTACTCTGTACTCTGTACTCTGTACTCTGTACTCTGTACTCTGTACTACTGTACTCTGTACTCTGTAGTACTCTGTACTCTGTACTCTGTACTCTGTGTACTCTGTACTCTGTACTCTGTACTCTGTACTCTGTACTCTGTACTCTGTACTCTGTACTCTGTACTCTGTACTCTGTACTCTGTACTCTGTGTACTCTGTACTCTGTACTCTGTACTCTGTACTCACTCTGTACTCTGTAGTACTCTGTAGTACTCTGTACTCTGTACTCTGTACTCTGTACTCTGTACTCTGTACTCTGTACTCTGTACTCTGTACTCTGTACTCTGTACTCTGTACTCTGTACTCTGTAGTACTCTGTACTCTGTACTCTGTACTCTGTACTCTGTACTCTGTACTCTGTACTCTGTACTCTGTAGTACTCTGTGCTCTGTACTCTGTACTCTGTACTTGTACTCTGTACTCTGTACTCTGTACTCTGTAGTACTCTGTACTCTGTACTCTGTACTCTGTACTCTGTACTCTGTACTCTGTACTCTGTACTCTGTACTCTGTACTATGTACTCTGTAGTACTCTGTACTCTGTACTCTGTACTCTGTCTGTGTACTCTGTACTCTGTACTATGTACTCTGTAGTACTCTGTACTCTGTACTCTGTACTCTGTAGTACTCTGTACTCTGTACTCTGTACTCTGTACTCTGTACTCTGTACTCTGTACTCTGTACTCTGTACGTACTCTGTACTCTGTACTATGTACTCTGTAGTACTCTGTACTCTGTACTCTGTACTCTGTACTCTGTACTCTGTACTCTGTACTCTGTACTCTGTACTCTGTACTCTGTACTCTGTAGTACTCTGTACTCTGTACTCTGTACTCTGTACTCTGTACTCTGTACTCTGTACTCTGTACTCTGTGTACTCTGTACTCTGTACTATGTACTCTGTGATACTCTGTACTCTGTACTCTGTACTCTGTACTCTGTACTCTGTACTCTGTACTCTGTACTCTGTACTCTGTAGTACTCTGTACTCTGTACTCTGTACTCTGTACTCTGTACTATGTACTCTGTAGTACTCTGTACTCTGTACTCTGTACTCTGTACTCTGTACTCTGTACTCTGTACTCTGTAGTACTCTGTACTCTGTACTCTGTACTCTGTACTCTGTACTCTGTACTCTGTACTCTGTACTCTGTGTACTCTGTACTCTGTACTCTGTACTCTGTGTACTCTGTACTCTGTACTCTGTACTCTGTACTCTGTACTCTGTAGTACTCTGTACTCTGTACTCTGTACTCTGTACTTCTGTACTCTGTACTCTGTACTATGTACTCTGTACTCTGTACTCTGTACTCTGTACTCTGTACTTGTACTCTGTACTCTGTACTCTGTACTCTGTACTCTGTACTCTGTACTCTGTACTCTGTACTCTGTAGTACTCTGTACTCTGTACTCTGTACTCTGTGGTACTCTGTACTCTGTACTCTGTGTAGTACTCTGTACTCTGTACTATGTACTCTGTAGTACTCTGTACTCTGTACTATGTACTCTGTAGTACTCTGTACTCTGTACTATGTACTCTGTACTCTGTACTCTGTACTCTGTACTATGTACTCTGTAGTACTCTGTACTCTGTACTATGTACTCTGTACTGTACTCTGTACTCTGTACTATGTACTCTGTAGTACTCTGTACTCTGTACTATGTACTCTGTACTCTGTACTCTGTACTCTGTACTCTGTACTCTGTTGTACTCTGTACTCTGTACTCTGTACTCTGTACTCTGTACTCTGTACTCTGTACTCTGTACTCTGTACTCTGTACTCTGTACTCTGTACTCTGTACTCTGTACTCTGTACTCTGTACTCTGTAGTACTCTGTACTCTGTACTCTGTACTCTGTACTCTGTACTCTGTACTCTGTACTCTGTAGTACTCTGTACTCTGTACTTCTGTACTCTGTAGTACTCTGTACTCTGTACTCTGTACTCTGTACTCTGTACTACTCTGTACTCTGTACTCTGTACTCTGTACTCTGTACTCTGTACTCTGTACTCTGTACTCTGTACTCTGTACTCTGTACTCTGTACTCTGTACTCTGTACTCTGTACTCTGTACTCTGTACTCTGTACTATGTACTCTGTACTCTGTACTCTGTACTCTGTACTATGTACTCTGTACTCTGTACTCTGTACTATGTACTCTGTAGTACTCTGTACTCTGTACTCTGTACTCTGTAGTACTCTGTACTCTGTACTCTGTACTCTGTACTCTGTACTCTGTACTCTGTACTCTGTACTCTGTACTCTGTACTCTGTACTATGTACTCTGTAGTACTCTGTACTCTGTACTCTGTAGTACTCTGTACTCTGTACTATGTACTCTGTACTCTGTACTCTGTACTCTGTACTCTGTACTCTGTACTCTGTACTCTGTACTCTGTACTCTGTACTCTGTACTCTGTACTCTGTACTCTGTACTATGTACTCTGTACTCTGTACTCTGTACTATGTACTCTGTACTCTGTACTCTGTACTATGTACTCTGTAGTACTCTGTACTCTGTACTATGTACTCTGTACTCTGTACTCTGTACTCTGTACTGTACTCTGTACTCTGTACTCTGTACTCTGTACTATGTACTCTGTACTCTGTACTCTGTACTCTGTACTCTGTACTCTGTAGTACTCTGTACTCTGTACTCTGTACTCTGTAGTACTCTGTACTCTGTACTGTACTCTGTACTCTGTAGTACTCTGTACTCTGTACTATGTACTCTGTAGTACTCTGTACTCTGTACTATGTACTCTGTAGTACTCTGTACTCTGTACTCTGTACTCTGTACTCTGTACTCTGTACTATGTACTCTGTAGTACTCTGTACTCTGTACTCTGTACTCTGTAGTACTCTGTAGTACTCTGTACTCTGTACTCTGTACTCTGTACTCTGTACTCTGTACTCTGTACTCTGTACTCTGTACTCTGTACTATGTACTCTGTAGTACTCTGTACTCTGTACTCTGTACTCTGTAATACTCTGTACTCTGTACTATGTACTCTGTAGTACCCTGTGCTCTGTACTATGTACTCTGTAGTACTCTGTAGTCTGTACTATGTACTCTGTACTCTGTGTACTCTGTACTCTGTACTCTGTACTCTGTACTCTGTACTCTGTACTCTGTAGTACTCTGTACTCTGTACTCTGTACTCTGTACTCTGTACTCTGTACTCTGTACTATGTACTCTGTACTCTGTACTCTGTACTCTGTACTCTGTACTCTGTACTCTGTACTCGTAGTACTCTGTACTCTGTACTCTGTACTCTGTACTACTGTGTACTCTGTACTCTGTACTCTGTACTCTGTACTCTGTACTCTGTAGTACTCTGTAGTACTCTGTAGTCTGTAGTACTCTGTACTCTGTACTATGTACCCTGTAGTACTCGGTACTCTGTACTATATACTCTGTAGTACTATGTACTCTGTACCATGTACTCTCCAGTACTCTGTACTCTGTACAATGCACTCTGTACTCTGTACTCTGTACTCTGTAGTACTCTGTACTATGTACTCTGTACTCTGTACTCTGTACTCTGTAGTACTCTGTACTATGTACTCTGTAGTACTCTGTACTCTGTACTATGTACTCTGTAGTACTCTGTACTCTGTACTATGTACTCTGTAGTACTCTGTACTCTGTACTATGTACTCTGTAGTACACTGTTGTACTCTGTAGTCTGTACTATGTACTCTGTAGTACTCTGTACCCTGTACTATGTACTCTGTAGTACTCTGTACTCTGTACTATGTACTCTGTAGTACTCTGTACTCTGTACTATGTACTCTGTCGTACTCTGTAGTACTCTGTAGTACTCTGTACTCTGTAGTACTCTGTAGTACTCTGTACTCTGTAGTGCTCTGTAGTACTCTGTACTCTGCAGTACACTGTAGTATTCTGTACTCTGTAGTACTCTGTAGTACTCTGTACTCTGTAGTACTCTGTAATACTCTGTACTCTGTAGCATTTTTTAGTACTCTGTACTCTGTAGTACTCTGTACTCTGTACTGTGTACTCTGTAGTACTCGGTACTCTGTACTATGTACTCTGTAGTACTCTGTACTCTGTACTATGTATTCTGTCGTACACTGTACTTTGTACTATGTACTCTGTAGTCTGTACTATGTACTCTGTAGTACTCTGTACTCTGTACTATGTACTCTGTAGTACTCTGTACTCTGTACTATGTACTCTGTAGTACTCTGTACCCTGTACTATGTACTCTGTTGTACACTGTAGTACTCTGTAGTCTGTACTATGTACTCTGTAGTACTCTGTACTCTGTACTATGTACTCTGTAGTACTCTGTACTCTGTACTATGTATTCTGTAGTACTTTGTACTCTGAACTATGTACTCTGTAGTACTCTGTACTCTGTACCATGTACCCTGTAGTACTCTGTAGTACTCTGTAATACTCTGTACTCTGTAGTACGCTGTAGTACTCTGTACATTGTCGTACCCTGTAGTACTATGTACCCTGTAGTACACTGTAGTATTCTGACCCTAGTACTCTGTAGTAATCTGTAGAACTCTGTACTCTGTTGTACTCTGTAATACTCTGTACTCTGTAGCATTTTTTAGTACTCTGTACTCTGTAGTACGCTGTACTCTGTACTGTGTACTCTGTAGTACTCGGTACTCTGTACTATGTACACTGTAGTACTCTGTACTCTGTACCATGTACCCTCCAGTTCTCTGTACTCTGTACAATGTACTCTGTACTCTGTACTCTGTACTCTGTAGTACTATGTACTATGTACTCTGTAGTACACTCTACTCTGTACTATGTTCTCTGTAGTACACTGTACTCTGTACTATGTACTCTGTAGTACTCTGTACTCTGTACTATGTACACTGTAGTACTCTGTATTCTGTACTATGTACTCTGTGGAACACTGTACACTGTACTATGTACTCTGTAGTACTCTGTACTCTGTACTATGTATTCTGTAGTACACTGTACTTTGTACTATGTACTCTGTAGTCTGTACTATGCACTCTGTAGTACTCTGTACTCTGTACTATGTACTCTGTAGTACTCTGTACTCTGTACTCTGTACGCTGTAGTACTCTGTACTATGCACTCTGTAGTACTCTGTACTATGTAATCTGTAGTACTCTGTACTCTGTACTATGTATTCTGTAGTACTCTGTACTCTGTACTATGTACTCTGTAGTACCCTGTACACTGTACTATATACTCTGTAGTACTCTGTACTATGCACTCTCTAGTACTTTGTACTCTGTACTCTGTACCCTGTGGTACTCTGTACTATGTACTCTGTAGTACTCTGTATTCCATACTATGTACACTGTAGTTCCCTGTACACTGTACTATGTACACTTTAGTGCTCTGTACTCTGTACTATGTACTCTGTAGTACTCTGTACTCTGTACTACGTACTCTGTAGTGATCTGTAGTACTCTGTACTCTGTAGTACTCTGTAGTACTTTGTACTCTGTAGTACTCTGTGGTACTCTGTAGAACGCTGTACTCTGTAGTACTCTGTAGTACTCTGTACTCTGTACTATGTACTCTGTGACTCTGTACTCTGTACTGCACTATGTACTCTGTAGTACTCTGTACTATGTACTCTGTACTCGGTAGTACTCTGTACTCTGTACTCTGTAGTACTCTGTAGTACTCTGTACTCTGTACTATGTACTCTGTAGTACTCTGTAGTACTCTGTAGTACTCTGTACTCTGTAGTACTCTGTAGTACTCTGTACTCTGTAGTACTCTGTAGTACTCTGTAGAACGCTGTACTCTGTAGTACTCTGTAGTACTCTGTACTCTGTAGTACTCTGTAGTACTCTGTAGTACTCTGTACTCTGTACTCTGTAGCTCTGTATTTGTACTCTGTACTCTGTACTCTGTACTCTGTAGTACTCTGTACTCTGTACTACAGAGTACTACTGTAGTACTCTGTACTCAGTACTATAGTACTACTGTAGTACTCTGTACTCTGTACCATGTACTACAGCAGTACTACTGTACTCTGGTACAATGTACTCTGTACTACTGTACTATAGAGTACTCTGTGCAGAGTACTACAGTACTCTCTACTATGTACTCTGTAGTACTCTGTACTCTGTACTATGTTCTCGGTACTCTGTACTATGTTCTCTGTAGTACATTGTACTCTGTACTATGTACTCTGTAGTACTCTGTACTGTGTATTATGTACTCTGTAGTACTCTGTACTCTGTACTATGTACTCTGTAGTACTCTGTACACTGTACTGTGTACTCTTTAGTACTCTGTACTCTGTACTATGTACTATGTAATACACTGTACTTGTACTATGTACTCTGTAGTAATCTGCACTCTGTACTATGTACTCTGTAGTACTCTGTACTCTGTACTATATACTCTATAGTACTCTGTACTCTGTACTCTGTACTATGTACTATGTAGTACTCTGTACTCTGTACTCTGTACTTTGTAGTACTCTGTACTATGTACTCTGTAGTACTATGTACTCTGTACTCTGTATTCTGTAGTACTCTGTACTATGTACTCTGTAGTACTCTGTACTCTGTACTCTGTACGCTGTAGTACTCTGTACTGTGCACTCTGTAGTACTCTGTACTATGTAATCTGTAGTACTCTGTACTCTGTACTATGTATTCTGTAGTACTCTGTAGTACTCTGTACTATGTACTCTGTAGTACTCTGTACTATGTACTCTGTAGTACTCTGTACTATGTTCCCTGTAGTACTCCGTACTATGTACTCTGTAGTACTCTGTACTATGTACTCTGTAGTACTCTGTACTATGTTATATGTAGTACTCTGTACTATGTACTCTGTAATACTCTGTACTATGTACTCTGTAATACTCCGTACTCTGTACTCTGTAGTACTCTGTACTCTGTACTCTGTAGTACTCTGTATTCTGTACTCTGTAGTACTCTTTACTCTGTACTCTGTAGTACTCTGTACTCTGTAATCTGTAGTACTATGTAGTACTCTGTACTCTGAAGTACTCTGTAGTACTCTGTACTCTGTAGTACTCTGTAGTACTGTGTAGTACTCTGTACTCTGTAGTACTCTGTAGTACTCTGTACTCTGTAGTACTCTGTAGTGCGCTGTACTCTGTAGTACTCTGTAGTACTCTGTACTCTGTAGTATTCTGTAGTACTCTGTACTCTGTAGTACTGTGTAGTACTTTTAGTACTCTGTACTCTGTACTATGTACTCTGTAGTAATATGTATTCTGTATTATGTACCCTGTAGAACTCTGTACTCTGTACTATGTACTCTGTAGTACACTGTACACTGTACTATGCACTCTGTAGTACCCTGTACTCTCTACTATGTACTCTGTAGTATTCTGTAGTCTGTACTATGTACTCTGTAGTACTCTGTGCTCTTTACTATGTACCCTGTAGTACTATGTACTCTGTACTATGTACTCTGTAATAATCTGTACTCTGTACTATGTACTCTGTAGTACCCTGTATTCTGTACTATGTACTCTGTAGTACTCTGTAGTCTGTACTATGTACTCTGTAGTACTCGGTACTCTGTACTATGTATTCCTTAGTACCCCGTACTCTGTACTATGTACTCTGTAGTACTCTGTACTCTGTACTATGTATTCTGTAGTACTCTGTACTCTGTACTATGTACTCTGTAGTACTCTGTACTCTGTAGTACTCTGTACTCTGTACTCTGTACCATGTACTCTGTAGTACTCTGTACTCTGTACTCTGTACTCTGTAGTACTCTGTACTATGTACTCTGTAGTACTCTGTACTCTGTACTCTGTACCCTGTAGTACTCTGTACTATGTACTCTGTAGTACTCTGTACTCTGTACTATGTACTCTGTAGTACTCTGTACACTGTACTATGTACTCTGTAGTACTCTGTACTCTGTACTCTGTACTATGTACTCTGTAGTACTCTGTACTCTGTACTCTGTACTATGTACTCTGTAGTACCCTGTACACTGTACTATGTACTCAGTATTACTCTGTACTATGTACTCTGTCCTATGTACCCTGTAGTACTCTGTACTCTGTACTCTGTAGTACTCTGTACTATGTACTCTCTACTATGTTCTCTGTACTCTGTACTATGTTACCTGTGGTACTCTGTACTCTGTACTATGTACTCTGTAGTACTCCGTACTCTGTACTATGTACTCTGTATTACTCTGTACCATGTACTATGTACTCTGTAGTACTCTGTACACTGTACTTTGTACTCTGTAGTACTCTGTACTCTGTACTGTGTACTCTGTAGTAATCTGCACTCTGTACTATGTACTCTGTAGTACTCTGTACTCTGTACTATGTACTCTGTAGTACTCTGTACTCTGTACTATATACTCTATAGTACTCTGTACGCTGTACTCTGTACTATGTACTATGTATTACTCTGTACTCTGTACTCTGTACTCTGTAGTACTCCTTACTATGTACTCTGTATTACTATGTACTCTGTACTCTGTACTCTGTAGTACTCTGTACTATGTACTCTGTAGTGCTCTGTACTCTGTACTCTGTACGCTGTAGTACCCTGCACTATGTACTCTGTAGTACTCTGTACTATGTACTCTGTAGTACTCTGTACTATGTACTCTGTAGCACACTGTACTATATACTCTGTAGTACTCTGTACTATGCACTCTGTAGTACTCTGTACTCTGTACTCTGTACGCTGTAGTACTCTGTACTATGTACTCTGTAGTACTCTGTAGTATGTACTCTGTAGTACTCTGTACTATGTACTCTGTAGTACTCCGTACTATGTACTCTATAGTACCCTGTACTATGTACTCTGTAGTACTCTGTAATATGTACTCTGTAGTACCCTGTACTATGTACTTTGTAGTACTCTGTACTCTGTACTCTGTAGTACTCTGTATTCTGTACTCTGTAGTACTCTGTACTCTGTACTCTGTAGTACTCTGTACGCTTTACTCTGTAGTACTATGTACTCTGTACTCTGTAGTACTCTATGCTCTGTACTCTGTAGTACTCTGTACTCTGTAGTACTCTGTACTATGCACTCTGTAGTACTCTGTACTCTGTACCCTGTACGCTGTAGTACTCTGTACTATGCACTCTGTAGTACTCTGTAGTATGTACTCTGTAGTACTCTGTACTATGTACTCTGTAGAACTCTGTACTATGTACTCTGTAGTACTCTGTACTATGTACTCTGTAGTACTCTGTACTATGTACTCTGTAGTACTCGGTACTATGTACTCTATAGTACCCTGTACTATGTACTCTGTAGTACTCTGTAATATGTACTCTGTAGTACCCTGTACTATGTACTTTGTAGTACTCTGTACTCTGTACTCTGTAGTACTCTGTATTCTGTACTCTGTAGTACTCTGTACTCTGTACTCTGTAGTACTCTGTACGCTGTACTCTGTAGTACTATGTACTCTGTACTCTGTAGTACTCTATGCTCTGTACTCTGTAGTACTCTGTACTCTGTAGTACTCTGTACTCTGTACTCTGTAGTACTCTGTAGTACTCTGTACTCTGTAGTACAAATTGTTTTATTTGTCGTCATCTTAATACGAGGAATGGCTCTTAAGTTCTCCTGGGTTTTAGACATTGCGTGAGACGAAAGGTACGACCCTCAATATACGAGGAGGTGCTGAGTATACATCAAAAGTAACGTTAGGGATTATGCTATATTGCTCAACGTTTCGGCCAGGGGCCATCGTCAAGAGTGATATAAGGAATGGCAGGGTTAACAATTGAAATAACGCGGGGAAAAAAGCGTGCAAAAATACACGTGAATCACAGAAAAGCATCCTAATTGGTGTAGACACTTCAAGAAACTCCAAACCAGAAATCAACTAGGTCCATATAAATCCAACAACAACAAGTCCATATAAATATGGACACATACATGCACGCACACATATATACATATATCCAATATAACGCGTAATACATAAAGTATAATTTATGTTTATGTACTTTATGTGATATACCAAGACGTCGTTTTCGTGTTTAGTTGCGGCCGTAGAGTACGTATGTGTAGAGATTCGAGGACCTTCAGATCAGCGTTGTCCCTGGCTGTTGCTAGAATTTATACTTTGAAGTTTGTGTTAGTGTAGCTGTGTTCCATGTTATAATGTTTGTCGATCATGTGTTCGCTTAAAGGTGTGTATTTTCTCCGAAGCCTGGCATCTCCCAAGTGCTCATTGTACCTATCCCTGATGCTACGCTTCGTTTCTCCGATATAAAATATTCCAAGACAGCGGTTGCACGTTATTTTTAATTTAATTTTGCACGTTTTTATCAAATACGTTTTTCCGCGTGCGTCTACCTTTGAGCCCGTTACTACAGGTGTGGCACGGTCGTCTACCGGCAGGGCATGGCGACAATTCCAGGGCTGAGCGGACCAGGTAAGATTTCATCGTAGGTTCGCTTGTCCAGTCTACCCTAACATGGTTTAGATGAGACGAACGGATGGCTGCATTTACCTGTCGACATAGTTGGTCATCGACAAAAGGAAGTCTCATGTAGACATAGTTGGGATTGCTACCCGCTCGATGCCGACGTTGCCCACTTATCCTACTCCTGTTGTGAGGGTGAACAGCACGAGCGGTGGAGTGTACCCGATGTGCTGGGCATCATTTTTCCAGGAAAAGAGTTGCCATCTTCGCAACGCTCCGCTCGCACGAAATAGTATCGGAGGAGACTCGTGCTGCTCTCCTCATTTGGGATGTTAAAACGGCCTTTTTAGTGGCCATCGGGTGAGCAGAATCATATTGCACGATGATGGGGGCTGCCATTGGTTTAAAGTACAGTTCGGTGGTGTAGCTACCATCAGCCTGAACTACAAACAACGTATCAAGGAAAGGAATCGAAGTGCTATGAGCAGTGTGTTCTAAGGTGAACTTGATGCTGGAGTGTTGTTGGTTAATTTCTGCAAAGAAGTCGAGCAGAGAGGTCAAGCCATGTGTCCAAACACCAAAAGTATCGTCTATATACCTCATGTGGAGAGCTGGCTTCAAATCATACGAAGCTAAGAAGATCGACTGAAGGCGGTGCATAAAAGCAATCGCTAAAGGATCGCTAAAAGCAATCGCTACATAAAAGCAATCGGAATTATTTTCTCGGACCACTCTAGTGGATTGAGCGAGGTGTCAACATTTCATTTGCCCAACAATAACTGAATGAGCCACAACAGTTGGACACTCCCGAGGAGGCTCAGCGTCTTCATAAATCCAAAGGCTGTGGAATCTCACCAACCTTCAAGTCGTGGCGGGGCGCCGAGCTTGTGAACGTTCCATTGATGAACAGCACACAAGTGCCCCACTTTTTAGCAGTTGCATGGACTCTTAGTGGCATCATCCATAGGTGTCGTGACGGACTTTGGATGGGGTAGAGACGGCACGGGAGGGTTTTTTAAACAGTTTTTTATGCAAAGGAATTCTGCAAAATGCTCAATCATTCTTATATTTTTTAATTGCATAAAGCTTCGAGCGACCAGGCCTCAAGGGCTCTAATATGCTATGTTATCTGGGATATATAGGCGTGCCCCCTTTCACTCATTCAACACTCCCACTCTTATAATTTATATTGGGTTGGAGTATGGTGGGTGCCACTCAATCCGACTAAAAAACAGACTGGATGTACCCACGCTTCGCGGTGAAGGCAAAGACAAACATTTGCTTTCGCATGTGGTGACTTTAGCATTATCTATATGATGCTGTTTGGTAAATAATGCATTAAGACAAGGTCTGTTTCATATGAAAGAAGACAAAATAAGTACAGTCCCATACACCAGCACCCTTATCATCTGCACCAAATGGACATTGTCCTCGCATATATCATTGCGAAGTTATTTCATATGTAATAAAATTTACGATATATAGCGGCAGTGTCAGTTGATCAGGAATATCTTTATTGAAACGAGCGATTAATTCTGAAGGTTCTCCAAGGGGGGGCATTTTTAATTCCTACCATCCTTTGATTTGTTTGTTTATTGGTTGGTTCACGACACACTTTATGCACCTTCACGGCAAATGGCGTCGCCCACAATGTTTCGCCGGTGGGCCGCGGGATTGGGAAATGTCCTGAGTGGCGCTAGAGTCGAACCCGGGACCTTTGGTACCCATAGCCCGACACCTTAACCACTCGGCCATCCCCGCCCCAAACCATCCTTTGATGAAAATATTCAATTTCACATGCAACCACATTATGCTTCCGGCGTTTCCCATGCTTAAGCTATAGGGAAATCCGGTGACCTGACAACCTTAGAACAAAATTGGCAATTACGACCATTATACTGGAGTCTAAGTGGCATCAGCTGATACATAAATTATGAATGTATCCATCACAGGTAGGGCAAAATCTCAAGATAGCATATTTTTTTGTTTTTTACAATTATCTTCAAGATTTTGCATCTAGCGGCCACGGCTATCATGCGACCCAATGGCATGCTTACAGTTCGAACATCCGCCGCTAGGTGCAAACGAAGCGCCTCCAGTAGCGTGGCCGCGCACTTCCCCTATCGTGCCTGCAAGAAGTATCACATTTTTATCGGATAATTACAAAATAATTAATCGTAACCAAATCCCCATATGTTATTATGTAAAGTTCTAATTGAAAAAAAGGAAATGGAAGCACATTTGTGCAACTTTCGTTTCCAAAACAAAAGACGTAGAGCTAAGCCGTTATCCAATTCTTATCCGCTTATCCGTGCCAAACGCTATCCAATCCACTACATTGCCCATTTCACTCGGATATCCGACCGGATATCCAATCCGCGTCATGTTCTACTGAGACCGATTCTCGTCGATTGGCGGCTGGTCAGATACGACACGCCGCCGAGTGCGAAGAAGATAAGGACATCAATGACAGCCGATCACGAGACCATAGCAAAGCCACACTCTGCGTGATGGCCCTGTACAATCAGCCCACCTCCATAAGCATTGCATACAACACACCGCCAACAAGCACTGAACACGAGTTGCATGCCCGCGGAATACTCAAAGCAGCAACGTAGATAGCCAGTCACGAACGGCATCGGACGTACATGAGCCGATGTGCTTTTCCATTCGAGATAAATGGCCACTTGGCGATGCCGTCGGACGTAGGCGAGCCGGCTTGCTTCAAAATTTGTAAAACGTGAAATAGTTACCCAGAGGTACAACGGACGTATCTGAAACGAACGGTAAAACGCGCACTGGCAACACAACTCTGCATGAATGCATGATTCTGCCAACCACTACTGACAACTAGCACGCAACAGCCGCCGTGAGAGGCGGACAATTACCTACGTGGCTGTACGGCAACGACATCTGGGTGCTCTTTACAACAGTAGGCTAACGCCAGCACCCTGGCAAAATCAACTCTCTTGTTAGCCTGTCCACCAAAACCACAACTTATCTTGCGGAATAAGGTAAACCAAAACGATGAGACCTTGTAGATGTCCGCATGTCCGTAGAGGTGTCCGAGGTACGATTGTCTTGTGTATCTACTGACTGCAACAGAGTGCCGAGCTTGCCTGACTCCTAGCAACATACCCAAATACTCATTACTTATTGGATCCCAATACCAGTGACAAGTATCTTCCTGAAGTCGAAGTGAAGCTGTGCTGGGAAAAGCAAACTGTGACGATGAAGCAAAAGTGCTATGTTTGATGCACATCCTCACGGTAGGGTGAAAACCCTAAAGCCAAACACTAGGATCTCCAAGCTTACCACCGGTGATAAATAACCAAGTCGAGTTTTCCGACGGAAGCAGAGTACAGGCAGAGAAGGACAATGATGTGATATGTGCATTAGAAGCTTTAAATCACAGATAATACTTCAATACATAAGGAAGAATCACATGTGAAAAAGGATGAACAGGAAGTAGATCCCTCGCATGGGGTCCACGCCTTCCCAGTTGCGAGGAAGGGGTGCTGGAAGGTGGCACATGTGAGAAATTGTATCATTTCGAAGGTGTGGTAATCCCTGGGGACATGGAGGAAAAGCTGGAGAATATGCCCCGATTGTACCTAAAGTACACCCAATCAACAAGCTGACCATCCCATGGACACTTCATGGTGGCGTCTGACAATCCCGATTCAGCGATTCGGACCTAAGCAAAGATTGTTTAGCTCCGTCTCAGATGCGCCGGGCAGGGGTGTGCTGACCGTTGAAAGAGCACTCCGTGTGTTGTTGGGACGACTTCGGCCAGGCTCAGTAACTCACCCTTCGCTTACTTAAGTGGAGATCGATGTGCGAATCCATGACATAACACTTCGTGGGTTGTTGGGACGACTTCGGCGAGGCACAGCAACCCACATTTAAGCATATTTGGGTGGCCTGGGGAAAGTATTTAGCTCTCGATGAATGGACAATTTTGAGTGACGTCACTTCGCCGTGTTTCTAATGCATTGCAACAGTTTAGCTGGCTCAGTGACGACTGCACCTCCGAGTGGATAAGGTGTGCAGTTTGCAAGTGCCTACCACGACTGTTTTGGTCTGTCCTCTTTTGTTGTCTTCTGCCATTGACGCACTGTTCATAGTACGACGTGCATCAGCCCACCAAGAGGTGCGACTAATGTCATGCTTCTGTTGGATTGCATGTGCATTATTGTGCGAGGTGCATTGTGCCACCCCGAAGAAGGGCTGTGGCTAAAATGTTGGCGACTTCCTTCCAAGATCGATACCATTCCCATACAGCTTGCCCATGTGGAAATACAAGTATACATATATATATATATATATATATATATATATATATATATATATATATATATATATATATATATATATATATATATATGTATATATGCATATGCAAATATATGTACATATGTATAATACAAGCCCGAAAGGATGAAAACCGATTTATTATCTGTTCAGCTAAGCGGCAGCTGTGGTTAGCTTATGCACCGATGTCCGTTCCAGCCCCCAATTTTTAATCAGACACCCATGTCTCCTCTTTAGTTGGTGTGTACTTGTGCGATGCCGGACTTCATTGGCCTCTTTGCAGGTAGTACACCTCTGAGTCGGACATGGCTAAGTGCTCCGTGGTGGGGAATGTTTTGGTCGGACGATGCACCGAGTTGCTGATAAGGCATCGCGGTCACGTACTGTTTATCGTTCCCCACAGCCGCCGTACCCCATCAACGCTCCGACAATGCAATTGTCACGGTTGGAAATATTTCGATTAACTGACACTGCAATGATGGCGCATTTTCGTTTTCTCAAAATACACAACGACCAGCAGACTGGACAACGTTTTCGCCAGAGGGAATGCCGGTCCAGCCTCGGACAAAGATACACCCCATTCTGTATTTATCAACACAACTTGACCAATTTTTCGCCTCAGTGTATTGATGCTTGGCTTCCCTAATTGTGCCTTATCGTTTCAGAACGGCTTTAGCTGCAAGCTGCTGTTCATCATAACGAAGTATTGCCGTATCACCAATTACCTTTGGCAATTCTGTGAGAGTTTCTGTCTGCACAAGCTGATCGCGTCAGCGTTTGCTGAACAGCACAGCCTTGTGGTGTTCTACATCATTGGCTGGGGTGAGTTCGCCTGCTCGACAGTGCAGCATTGTAGTGCCCATCATCGATTCGGGTTCATTTGTTTCCATAGCCATGTTGTGTTATTTTACGGATATTTTTTTCATATTAGGAGTCATTCTGTTGCGCGCTGTTCGCAAAAACTTTCCAAGCTTCTGTTTGGCGTTGTGCCTCTCTGTGGGTACTTTCTCCCGTAACACTGACCATGGATTTTCTCATGTCATATACCTGGTGAAAAACATTTTCACCAGTGGGAATATACGCACTTGAAGATTAATGCTGTGCTGTGGATTTACCTAGAGCCGCAAGTCACATTCTGTGATAACAAGGAAGGGCTCAGCTCAACTGGCAGTAGGTGTCGTGTATACAGAAATGTCCGCTTCAGTGAGCTTACTCCACTCCTCGATCGTCACACTCTGAAACAAATCGCCATAACCTTTCTCTCACAATGGTTCAAGTCCGGCCGTATTCACATATAATTAGACCCGTTCAAACTACGATTGTTTTCAAACTTCATCATGATATTTCCTCGAGTGTACCCGTAGCATGTGTTTGAAGAGGAACTTGTGTGGTGGTTTCCATCTTGCCCGTTTGTGGGGATCTGCGTCAGTCTATCTGGGAACACCATCAGGCACTGCAATTAATCATACATCGTCTACCAAGAGGACGCAGTTGGCGTCAACCCACGAGGTACGCTCCACCTCACCGCACATGCAATTTTGATGTTCAATTTCTCTCCCCCTCCAGACATTCCAGATGTCACACGGAATCCTCTGAAATGTTCCCACTCACCGAATATCCCCAAATGTGTTAGACTTGTCATTATCTCGCCCTTTGCCCTTCATCCTATCATCTCTTCAGTCTCTGATGGACATCGCCATCCAGCATGCTCCTCACGATTCAGGTGATGTGCTCACTGCATCTCCATGAACCAGTCATCTGAAGTCATTTATTGCTGAAGAGCCAAGTCTTTTGATAGGATGCCAAAATATCTCGTTCTAGTTCGAGCCCGCCATGAATGTTTCTGCTAATTAGGATTGCATCTTCCTTAATGAACAGACTCAGATAATTTCAACGGTCTTATGTTTGCACTAGCAAGGCATGCATGATACACATTGAGTCCATCACTGCTCTTAGTGCCGGTCACCGTATCAAAGCATTTTGTCCAAAGCAGATGGATAGTTAATTTGCATTGTATGAAGGGCGCGAAGCGAATATTTACTTTAGTAGTTTTGCAATGGCGTCTTCTCTCGAATTGATGTGAAAATACGTGATTGCTACGGTGAGAAACAGTCCATTCATTTGGACGTGCTATTCCGACTGCGACATACATATACCTATAATGCATACACTGGACATACATGTACACTACCTATGCATATACTTATGCATGTGCTAGATGTACTGGGTTCATATCATGAAACCCGGGTGAGTGATAGTCTCACCCGCGCACATCGGAGCATTGCGGCACAGTTAATTTCTACCATTCAATATTTCGTATGATGAACCAATCAGCTTGCAATAGGCGCGCCAACGCAGGCCCAGGTACCCTGGTCGCCGTTGGCCAGCGACATGGCGTGGTCATCGTCGGTCGCAACAGTAGTGGCCGGAGGTCAGCCGGAGACCCCACAGTGTGGTACATACTACCGCGTACCGCCGACAGCGGGAAGCCCGGAGATTGTACCGGAGAGCCGCTCCGCTGCCAGACACCGCTGCAGCAGGTCCGACACCTGTCAGACACCGCTGCAGCAGGTCCGACACCTGTCAGACACCGCTGCAGCAGATCCGACACCTGTCAGACACCGCTGCAGCAGGTCTGACGCCTGGCGGTCTGTGTCAGGCTGGGCCGGCGGACATTCAAGCACAGCCAAATGCAGATTGGTGATGCCGACCAGGTTTTCTGGACTAAATTGCTGCACAACCTGATCAACCTCAAACTTGACCTGATCAACTTCAAACTTTTCCGGAGAGCAAACCCCAATGCACCATAGCTTGCATTGAACCTCTTAACAATGGGAAACATCGAAGCAAAAAGTCACGAAAATATTCTTCGAGTACTAACTGTTTTGTTTTTAAACAAATGACTTGCCTTTCCGATGACTTAAAGTTTCACTAGTCAGTAGCATGCAAAACAAGAAGATGACACGAAAAATTGCACACATTAACATGCCCACTGCATCGGTCCCGTTTGATGCACAGAACATCACGGATGTGATTTCTTACCTTCGGTGGAATCCCACAATGTGTGTCTAGCACGCGCCCTGGAGGCCCTCTGAAAATTATACGCATTGGAATGGGGCGAATTGCGCAGCCCAAGATCTCGACTCCTATTAAAGCTACAGTAACAAAATGTTCAAAGTTGATGGTTACGGTAGTGAACTCTATTGTGTTCAAATATTGTAACTGTACGAAAATATCTTCAATGGCAAATGAGGTCAAATATGATACACTTTGCATGTTTTGCGTGGTTTCGCTTCGCATTGTTATTGATCGCTCCGATTGTGTTTATATGCTTAAAAATGGGCGTCAGTGATGTTTTGGACATGAAAAATGATCGAATATATATGATTGATGCGGCATTTTATCGACAATATACGATTGACTATATGATGCAATATATATGATTGATGCGGCACCATTTTATCAGGTCAGTTACCGGTTCCAGTTACCAAAACCGGGCTGCCCGCCCGACTGGTCGGGCGGGCGGCCCGGTGAAATGGGCTTCACGAAGAAAACGCTGAAGTACATGAATGCAATGTGAAATGAATGAAACGCTTTAGTTCACGGTAACAAAAACAGCAGTTTTCAGGGTATGTAAGGAGTAGCATGCAACATGGTATGAATTGCATATGTAATTTGCATTTACAACAACCTTCCAATTGACCAAGTTTGGTTCAACTGACCTTCCATGACTTCGACCTGGCTTGACCACCTCGGTGATCTAGCATGACCTTGAAATTTGATAGCCTAACAATTTACATCAAACAAGTCGTTATTATTGCTAAGAAGACTTCCCTTTTGCATATATACGAGATGGGCATCAGCGCCGATATTTGCGGTCTGGCGCTGCCAAATGTTTTGACGTTGACGACCTCTAATTAGTAAAATATGTCCAAGATTGCTGTTTTTCTTGTTTTAGACGACGCGTCTGACATTTTTAGGCAAGCACACAAAACATGGCGTCTATCGACCAGTCAAATCGAGAGTTAATCACAAAATACCGGAGGGTGGGTGGATTTCGCCACCCCGCCCCCTCCAGTGCGAGTGTTAATCGCTCTAAACAGGTACGCAAGCATGCAGTTAGGAACAGCATAGTGACGCAGACAATTCAACCCTTTCACAGCGCCTTTTTCAGACTATCACCCAAGTAAAATGCGTTTACTATTCTGTTCGCACCAAGTCGTCTCACAGTGCATCATGCATCATCCTTCCACATCCACAGGCAATCTTGTTTGGACCATAGCAGGCAGGTCCTTGGGCAATTTCGCATGCGATAAGATAAATGTACAACGAGCATACTGGCATGCTTTCTTCGAGGTGGCCTCGGTCACATCTTGCACCCATCACTCGGCATCTTGTGATTAACAAGGTAGGTCACTGAAGTTCGTTAGAGTGGAGGTACATTTTTTAGATATGCATCAAGACTTTTCTTGGTTGGTGGTGGCACCTTGACGGTTATTTCGTCCCACAGAACCATCTCGTGATGCTCCGTGACCGAGATGTCTATGGCTGAAGGCTTGAATGTCCACACTTCAGACTCGATGCCCGACCTCTCGGCGCGCCACGTGTACCCTTCGAACTGCGAGTTCTCGAATAGATTGGCTTTCGTCAGAAAACATGCTCATTATAATGTTTTATGGGTGAGCCCACTCACTATTTCTTTTCAGCCGTTCAAGCGTGAAAACTAAACAATGTTCCACCCCGGCCCTATATCATGTACACCATGTGACGTTAAGCGTCGCACTCATACACACCGTCGGTATCACTAGCCAGGAGGACCAACCATGGGGTCTGGCGTAGCGGTTTCCTTGTCCCAGGGTGGCGGTCGCCTCGTGCCGGCTGATATAGACCACTATCCACCACCTGACCACTTGGACCGCCTCTGCCCTCCGGCGCCGTGGCTGTGTAACTGGAGCCCGTGTACACCGACCGCCTGACGCTGAGTTCCGGTGAAGCCGCGCCAGAGAAAATGGCCGTGGGAATGAGGGTGTTGGCGGGAGACGGCGCGACTGACTGTGTGCAGAACATTATAAATATTTTATCTAAGGGTGTCAGCGGCTAACGTCATTTACTGCCGATTAAACATACAGATAGTGGAACATTCATGCAGCATATATATACGCGGCGAAACGTGAATACTATATTGGTATTCACGTTACTCCCCGTAGTTATATCTCGAAACATGAAATATATTCTAATAATCTTAATGTTTCGAGTAACATAACTTCGATTTGGTTTTGAAACGCTTTTCGGGCGATCTCAGTGCGAAGCATAGCACGTTTCCGGATGAGTGCAAATGTGATAAATGTGTGTGCTGGCCTTTGGATTTAAATCTGTCTGTTCAAACCTTAATTTGAAGCACCGTTTACTGAATCTCAAAAGCGTGCCTACTGGTATCCCTTCATAAGCTTATTTGTGGGATGTATATACTAAGCTGGATACTGCACAGCTGAGGGAGCTGGTGTGAGAGGGAATGGAGTTGAAGGAACTCCGCGAGGTGTCATTTCACATCTGGGAAGCATCTTGGCCCATTTCGACATTTGGTGAGGGAATTGGGCCGCCTCGAAAGCACGGTAAAGCGATACTACCGCATAATGACAACGCACCTAGCCATGTGGATCTGAAGGCATCAGATCCTGATCAGATGTTCCTGACCGTAGGGAAGTTAGGGACGTAGCCAATCGTTGTCGAAGGAAGGGGAGGAATTTCCGAGCGGACCCATCCCACGAACTACCACACGATCTTTAAATTGCAAAGATTTCGGCCACTTTTTTGTGGAAATGAAATGGAGTTTTTGTGCATGACACAACAGAGGTTTTCTTTTGATTTCCAAATCCTCATTAAGACCCTCATCGTCGGATTCACATCTTCCTCATATTTTAGTAAGCATGGAACTATTATAAATACAAAATTCAAACCACCTAAGCATGCATCTAGAATCTATCTAATCTATCTATCTAATCATCAGCGTTGGAAAAGTGGCCCTTTTTTGGAACTTTTGCAATCCAAAGAATTATACACTCCGGAAAAAAATACACTCCTTGCATTGCTGGATGAAGACATCCTTAACTAGCAAGACAGCTAGATATCATTATACAATAATGATAACTTGGGTGGAGAGGAAGATTCAGTCATACTGGGTCCCCTACCACATAAAGTTTCCAGTATAATTGAGGATAATACACATTTGTTATTTCGGGTCATCTGTAGGCACATTCCAAGAGGAGGCAGGAGTGGAGCCGAAAATGAGATGCCAGCCAGATTGGAAGAATATCAGTTTGCTAGCATGCACAAGTACAACAGATGTCAATGGGTGGCAAAATATGGATCACTGCAGTCTGAATATGATCTTAATGCCACTGAACATTCCACATTTCATAACATTCCATCTTCCATATCATTCCATAACATTCCATTTGTGTATGTGTGATATCTGGTGAAGTGCAGGTGAATTAATAAACAGCCACCAATGCATTCATGTGTATGTTCTCCATTTGTGGACAAACCTCAGAACCTCAGACAAACCTTTGAGAATAGGTTGAGCTCGCAAGGAGCCCAGCTCCTCTGAGCATTCGCTTTACCGGATGAAACTCCGTATCACACGAGCGCCAGCTATCCTGAGGGAAACTTCGGGCGGAACCAGCTACTAGATGGTTCGATTGGTCTTTCCCCCCTATACCCAACTCATACGATCGATTTGCACGTCAGAATCGCAGCGGACCTCCACCAGAGTTTCCTCTCGCTTCATCCTGGTCGGGCATAGTTCACCATCTTTCGGGTCACAACGTGTGGGCTCTAGGTCCGCGCCTCAGCAGTGCTGCACCGAAGCGAGCAAGTCAACCAATGGCGCGGCCCGCGGGTGCGCCGCCGCCACGAGTGACGACAGATCTCCGCTCGTGCAATCAGACGACACTTCACTCTCATTGCTCGTTTCAGATTCGACAATTTCGCATGTCAAACAATCTCACATGCTCGCTCACATGTTAGACTCCTTGGTCCGTGTTTCAAGACATAACAACGCAAAGGCAGAGACGAAGATCACTTCGATATTTGTGCCGGCCGTCGCCCAGTCGTTCGCCATCGACGGCATTGCATCGCAGACCAGGACGGCCGTGGCAACCAAATCTGGGGCGCACGTTCCACAGAGCACGCGACACTCGTCCGAAAACGAGCACGCTCCCGACACGGCTCTGCGAATCACCGTCGGCAATAAGACCGGACAATGAAGCCCCGACCTGTCGATGCCGACCAAAGGGAAGCGTTCTGCACACAGTCCAGAGTGCGACGAGCCACGGCTGAGATCGTGAGATCAGAAGCCGCCCAGCTCGCCGACCGACGGTACACGGACGCCTATTTGGCCGACGACACGCGTCTTACATGCGCTTAATCCCATACCGGCAGCTTCACGGGCTATTTGACTCTCTCTCTGCAGAGTACTTTTCAACTTTCCATCACTGTACTAGTTGACCATTGGGCTCGTGGTTATATTTAGCCTTAGATGGAGCTTACCACCTGCTTAGGGCTGCATTAGCGAACAACAAGACTCGAAGGAGGACTCGTCCGCGAACGCGGCGATCGGTCGCACGGGGCTTTCACCCTCCGCGGAACTCCATTCCAGGAGACTTGGAGAGACTCCACTCCCGAACACCACATTGTACGACAGTCTCGCGACCGCCGGCTTCGCTGCTGGGCTCATCTCACTTCACTCGCCGTTACCGAGGGAATCTAACTTTTCCTGCACATAATGACATGCTTAAGTTCAGTGCGCAATCCAGCATTCCCGAGGTCGAAAAAAAAGATAAATACGATAGATATGTGTCGCCGACAATGCGCGCACGCCCCGCTATTTGTCACATGTCAGGACATCGGCACGTACACACACGTATACGACATTGCTTGAGACGACGTCAATATATGCGAAGCAGATGTCACATTACCGAAATTATTCCTGGCCAATGTCGGCAAGTGTTTGTGGCCGGCCGGCCGGTGCTGGCCGGCTGCAAGCACAACTCAGCGACAACTCCACGGTCGAGGTCAGAGTATACAGCGGGCGGGGGCAGCTGCTGAGCGACAGCTCGTCTGTTGACTGTCGTAGTTTGGAGACGCATCAACTGCATCGGCTATACTGTGTCCACAATACGAGGTGAGGTTGAGGGAGAATGACAAAAATAGCCAGGAGGGTATGTAGACAAACCGACCTTACGGGTATGGCGACAACTGGATGTGGATGTGGATGCCTGGGCTGACGTTTTGCCACTAATAATCGGCGAACAATATCATCAGCGAGTGATTTCCCCATCCACAGAGTATTCAATCACTAATCCACTCGTGCAATATGGTTTACTGTTTATTTCTTCCGCCGCTCACGCCGGAATATGTTTTGCTATGTTGGAACCCAAATCGCGTGAAGTGTGGGTAATGAGCTCGCTGACGCAGCAACCAAGTGTTCAGTGGTTGTGTACTTCACGCACTCTGCTACCCACTAGTACTGGTTTTGTCCCGGTATCTTCATTTATCTATGAAATAAGTGGGAACCTGTCTTTGATGCCATCGCGCCCCGCTTTATTGGGTGATGGTCATCCTCGCGATGATTGAGTTGTATGGCCAAGGAAGCCAGGAAGAAGACACTGAGAATGCTTGGGGCAATCAATAGGAATGTATCATACAGAAGTGTGGAAGTCATCAGGAAGCTTTGCTGTGCATATATCGGGCCACATTTGGAATACTGCATCCAAGCTTGGTCTCCTAGCTATGAAAAAGATTGTTGGCTTTTAGAGAGAGTACAAAAGAGGGCTACAAAAATGGTTAATGGTATAAGCAACCTGGCATATGAGGAAAGATTGAAGAAATCGAATATGTCTTCACTTAGATATATCAGGCTGAGAGGAGATCTCATCGAGGACTTTAAATTTGTCCATGGTCTGGAGAGGGGATATCTTGGGAAAATGTTTCAATTTAACAGAAATGATGCAATTGGAGGTCATAAATCCAAAATTAAAGTTAACCACAGCAGAACAAGGTTAAGACAGACTTTCTTCACGAACAGGGTAGCAGAACACTGGAACCAGCTGCCAGAAACCATTGTCAGTAGCAGCACATTGAACATCTTTAAAAACAACATAGACAATCATTATAAGAATAGAGGGCTTGGTTTTCAGTATTACAGGGAGGGCTGATTGAAATATTTGGTGGGCAACTGGTTGAGTGTACAGAGTGCAACCAAACAGGGCTCTTGTGGCTCATAGTTGCGCTAATCTTTTATGTCTTTATGTATGTAAAGAAATGATCCCGTTTCGTCTGCGTATATGATTCTTTTTACATAGTTATCTCCTCTGTGGGGTAGCCTGACCAGTCTGCTGCTGCTACACTCTGCCGTTAGCCCATGTATGCCGTCATTGCGAAACAGAACGCCACCGCTTCTTTTCATCTCGAGCGCATATCCTGGTGGAATCCCTGGGCGATGGTTCACGTCATATTGCTAGTCGTCTCATGTCTAAGGCTGGCTTTAACGTAGTGTCCTAGCGACATGTGCGATGTATGTGTACCAATCGTTTCCTTCCGTCTGTACTAAGTGGTTTGATCGCGGGACCGCACAGGAGATGATGTGGTGCGTGTTATTGTACCTCACCTGCCACCGACTGGACTCACAGTTGTGGGCGCTGTATAATCGATACAGTTGATGTGTCGTTCCACCAGTTTTATTCTCAATTCAAATTATCTTTTTTAGTATTGTAATGCAGAAAAAACTAAATGAGGACTTACTCAGCATAGCATGAAGTATAGGTGAAAGCTTATCTTATCCGATCGATCGAGCATCAATTCCTATCCACATTGAGACGATATCTACCGTCCGCAAGCTTGACACGGCCGAAATGTACCCGAATGTCCCCTTCGCCGGCCCGTCCCACACTATCCAACACTACGCCGACATTCAGTGATGCTGTGCTCGTGGCGCGCCAGACGCCGCCGGCTGGTCTGCACCTCAGACACCGTCCAGCGCGTGCCCGCTGCCACCCGTGTGACCGGCGCCACATCCACAGATCACCCGCCTGCGCTTCACGTTCGTCATCCACCACGAACTGGTGGACGCCGTGCGACAGAAGTACGCGACGGGGGCTGCCACCACCGCCTGAGCACCTCCGCCCAAGAGAGCTCGGGCAGATGCGGCATCACCGGCCCACGGTGGCTGTGCAGACCTGGCGGGGGCTGCCACCACCGCCTGAGCACCTCCGTCCAGGAGAGCTCGGACAGAGGCGGCATCACCGGCCCACGGTGGCTGTGCAGACCTGGCGGGGGCTGCCACCACCGCCTGAGCACCTCCGTCCGGCAGAGCTCGGACAGAGGCGGCATCACCGGCCCACGGTGGCTGTGCAGACCTGGCGGGGGCTGCCACCACCGCCTGAGCACCTCCCTCCGTCCAGGAGAGCTCGGGCAGAAGCGGCATCACCGGCCCACGGTGGCTGTGCAGACCTGGCGGGGGCTGCCACCACCGCCTGAGCACCTCCGTCCAGGAGAGCTCGGGCAGATGCGGCATCACCAGCTGGCGGTTGTGGCTCGCGATGCCGACTGAATGGCCGGCCGTTCACGAGTCGCTATGGAGGAGCAGCAGCGGGCAGACGATGAGTGTGTGTGTGTGTATGTGTGTGTGTGTGTGTGTGCAGAAGGCGGCACCAGTCTGTGACGTGTGTGTGTGCAGGACGGCACCATCAGTGGGTGATGTGTGCAGAATGCCAAACCAGCAGTTGGAAGTTGATGCAGAATGGATTGGTTTGCACTGCTAGCTGGGGCACGAGGCACTGGAGAAGTGGGTGCGTGCCGGCGGTGGGGCCACTCGGCAGACGCTGGCATTGGAATGTCTGGCCGCCTGGAGGGCTCCTGTGGAGACCAGAGCACCACGTGTCCTGAATTATCAGTGGTATCCGGCAACAATTGTATATTTGTTGGATTCTGTGTTCCACCAACACAAGTGTGTAGCCCCACTTTGGTTGGCTGGCTGAAGTGACAATAATTTGTACATGTATCACTTAGAGGGTGTGCGGTCCGATTATTTCGGCGTCTTGAAGAAATGATATTTGGAAGGCATAACTGTGGTGGCTTTCCGGTGAAAAATCCTGTCAAGCCCAGGGAACTTAAATCACTCCACAAATGTATGCCTTGGTTTGATACCTCTCGAATTTATTCCCTTAAAAATAACCAGCGCCAGTGACTACTTAGTCGACCTTCAAATATCAATAGAATGAAAACACTGGCGGCGATGTGTTTCTTGTGTCAATAAGTGACATGAACTGGAAGGAATACAGATGCGTTAAGGTTTTCTTCCTGCCTGGATTAAAATACGCGTATGAAGGACGGCAGCAGGGACACGAAGACAACGTGGCACAAATGTAATGGATAAATCCACTCCTAGAACAGTCCTGCTCCGGTGGCCTGGCTCTTTGGAGACCAATATCCATTTAGTATTAGTACGATTGCAAACAGAGTCGAAACATTAGTAAAGCACAGGTGGTCTCATTTGAGTCACCTTTCATTAAAAATAGTCACCTTAGAATAATACGCGTCACCATTGGCCGCCGGCATCTGCGCTCTGCGTTGCGGTAATGCCCTCGTTTGAGCCGCAGCTTGAGCACGGCCGACCACACCGCTTATCGCCGGTCACGGACGATGGTGATGGTGATGGCGATGACCGCCCCGCCGAACTGGCCGACATCACCGGTCGTACACAACGCTGTCGATCCAGTCGATGTGTTCGGCGACACTGGTGTAGAGCCCCGGCACGCCGGGGGTGGCGCAGCCCAGCCCGCCCAGCACGATACCGGCCAGTCGCGTGCCGCGCGCCGTCAGCACTGTCAGCGGCCCGCCAGAGTCGCCCTGGCAAGCGTCCCTGTCGCCGCCGCCGGCGCACACGATACTGGCGGTGATGCCGTTCGGCAGACGGGTCCGCTGGCCGGGCAGTGACCTGTAGACGCGGTCACAGCGCTCGCGCGACCAGATGGGCAGCTCGCCGCCCTGGAGAGTGTCGGTGAAGCCGCCTCCTGGAGAACGGGGGGTCGTTAGAGGTCATGCGTAGATGAGCCTGACCACTGGGTCAGGTCGGGTCTACGGGAGGTCAGGTGTGTTTGAAGATCCATTCAGTGGTCAGGCCATCGCAACTCATGTTTTGGTTGCGCTGTCCTGTGCTAGATCGAGTGATAGGCAGTCACGTACGAACAGCACCACCTCCTGAGATCCATCATCCGTCCGACATACGATCATACATCCGTCACGCGATCACCCATCCACCATACCATCCTCGAGCCGACATATCGTAACCCATCCACCATACCATCCTCGAGCCGACATATCGTAGCCCATCCACCATACCATCCTCGAGCCGACATATCGTAACCCATCCACCATACCATCCTCGAGCCGACATATCGTAGCCCATCCACCATACCATCCTCGAGCCGACATATCGTAACCCATCCACCATACCATCCTCGAGCAGACATATCGTAACCCATCCACCATACCATCCTCGAGCCGACATATCGTAGCCCATCCACCATACCATCCTCGAGCCGACATATCGTAACCCATCCACCATACCATCCTCGAGCAGACATATCGTAACCCATCCACCATACCATCCTCGAGCCGACATATCGTAGCCCATCCACCATACCATCCTCGAGCCGACATATCGTAGCCCATCCACCATACCATCCTCGAGCCGACATATCGTAACCCATCCACCATACCATCCTCGAGCCGACATATCGTAGCCCATCCACCATACCATCCTCGAGCCGACATATCGTAGCCCATCCACCATACCATCCTCGAGCCGACATATCGTAGCCCATCCACCATACCATCCTCGAGCCGACATATCGTAACCCATCCACCATACCATCCTCGAGCCGACATATCGTAGCCCATCCACCATACCATCCTCGAGCCGACATATCGTAGCCCATCCACCATACCATCCTCGAGCCGACATATCGTAGCCCATCCACCATACCATCCTCGAGCCGACATATCGTAACCCATCCACCATACCATCCTCGAGCCGACATATCGTAGCCCATCCACCATACCATCCTCGAGCCGACATATCGTAGCCCATCCACCATACCATCCTCGAGCCGACATATCGTAACCCATCCACCATACCATCCTCGAGCAGACATATCGTAACCCATCCACCATACCATCCTCGAGCCGACATATCGTAGCCCATCCACCATACCATCCTCGAGCCGACATATCGTAGCCCATCCACCATACCATCCTCGAGCCGACATATCGTAACCCATCCACCATACCATCCTCGAGCCGACATATCGTAGCCCATCCACCATACCATCCTCGAGCCGACATATCGTAGCCCATCCACCATACCATCCTCGAGCCGACATATCGTAGCCCATCCACCATACCATCCTCGAGCCGACATATCGTAACCCATCCACCATACCATCCTCGAGCCGACATATCGTAGCCCATCCACCATACCATCCTCGAGCCGACATATCGTAGCCCATCCACCATACCATCCTCGGGCCGACATATCGTAGCCCATCCACCATACCATCCTCGAGCCGACATATCGTAACCCATCCACCATACCATCCTCGAGCCGACATATCGTAGCCCATCCACCATACCATCCTCGAGCCGACATATCGTAGCCCATCCACCATACCATCCTCGAGCCGACATATCGTAACCCATCCACCATACCATCCTCGAGCCGACATATCGTAGCCCATCCACCATACCATCCTCGAGCCGACATATCGTAGCCCATCCACCATACCATCCTCGAGCCGACATATCGTAGCCCATCCACCATACCATCCTCGAGCCGACATATCGTAACCCATCCACCATACCATCCTCGAGCAGACATATCGTAACCCATCCACCATACCATCCTCGAGCCGACATATCGTAACCCATCCACCATACCATCCTCGAGCAGACATATCGTAACCCATCCACCATACCATCCTCGAGCAGACATATCGTAACCCATCCACCATACCATCCTCGAGCCGACATATCGTAACCCATCCACCATACCATCCTCGAGCAGACATATCGTAACCCATCCACCATACCATCCTCGAGCAGACATATCGTAACCCATCCACCATACCATCCTCGAGCAGACATATCGTAACCCATCCACCATACCATCCTCGAGCAGATATATCGTAACCCATCCACCATACCATCCTCGAGCCGACATATCGCAACCCATCCACCATACCATCCTCGAGCGGCCATATCGCAACCAATTCGACACACCGCTTCTCATTCATCACCAATACTTCTAAGTCACGCCACCATTCATCCGTCACACCGACATCTAGCTAACACACCACCATCCATCCGGCACAGTACCACCCATCCGTCACACCGCCATATAGCCAATACACCACCATCCATTCGTCACACCATCACCCACCAGTCACATCACCACCAAACCGTCACACTACCGTTCATCCACACTACACCATCCATCCATCACAGCACCACCCATCCGTCACATTACCACCCATCCGTCACAGCACCACCCATCCGTCACAGCACCACCCATCCGTCACAGCACCACCCATCCGGCGCAGCACCACCCATCCGTCACAGCACCACCCATCCGCCACAGCACCACCCATCCGTCACAGCACCATCAATCCGTCATAGCACCTCTCCGCGCGAGTCGTTCACCCACCGAACTCTGTGGCGCCCCAGCCGGACACGTAGGAGGTGGCGCCGGTCAGGTTTGCCGGCCCGTCGTACAGGCAGAAAGGCTTCACGTACGGCCCGAACGTCACCAACCGGTCTAGCTGGAGCAGCGCCAGGTCATGGTACACCATCGGCGTGCTGTAGTCGGGGTGTGGCGTGACGCGGACCACTCGGTATTCGGCCGGCGCGCCGCCGTCTTCAGACGATCCGAGCACCCTGTCACCCAGCCGCACCACCTGCACCGGGTCACACGGTCACTACAGTACCACCTGCATCGGGGCACACAGTCCCGTCACTACAGTACCACCTGCAGCGGGTCACACCGTCACTACAGCACCACCTGCAGCGGGTCACACTGTCATTACAGTACCACCTGCAGCGGGTCACACCGTCACTACAGTACCACCTGCAGCGGGTCACACAGTCACTTCAGTACCACCTGCAGCAGGTCACACAGTCCCGTCACTACAGTACCACCTGCAGCGGGTCACACCGTCACTACAGCACCACCTGCAGCGGGTCACACCGTCACTACAGTACCACCTGCAGCGGGTCACACAGTCACTACAGTACCACCTGCAGCGGGTCACACAGTCACTACAGTACCACCTGCAGCGGGTCACACAGTCACTACAGTACCACCTGCAGCGGGTCACACCGTCACTACAGTCCCACCTACAGCGGGTCACACAGTCACTACAGTACCACCTGCAGCGGGTCACACCGTCACTACAGTACCACCTGCAGCGGGTCACACCGTCACTACAGCACCACCTGCAGCGGGTCACACTGTCATTACAGTACCACCTGCAGCGGGTCACACAGTCCCGTCACTACAATACCACCTGCAGCGGGTCACACAGTCACTACAGTACCACCTGCAGCGGGTCACACCGTCAGTACAGTACCACCTGCAGCGGGTCACACAGTCCAGTCACTACAGTACCACCTGCAGCGGGTCACACTGTCATTACAGTACCACCTGCAGCGGGTCACACAGTCCCGTCACTACAATACCACCTGCAGCGGGTCACACAGTCACTACAGTACCACCTGCAGCGGGTCACACCGTCAGTACAGTACCACCTGCAGCGGGTCACACAGTCCAGTCACTACAGTACCACCTGCAGCGGGTCACACAGTCCCGTCACTACAGTACCACCTGCAGCAGGTCACACAGTCACTACAGTACCACCTGCAGCGGGTCACACAGTCACTACAGTACCACCTGCAGCGGGTCACACCGTCACTACAGTCCCACCTACAGCGGTCACACCGTCACTACAGTACCACCTGCAGCGGGTCACACCGTCACTACAGTACCACCTGCAGCGGGTCACACAGTCACTACAGTACCACCTGCAGCGGGTCACACTGTCACTACAGCACCACCTGCAGCGGGTCACACAGTCACTACAGTACCACCTGCAGCGGGTCACACCGTCACTACAGTACCACCTGTAGCGGGTCACACAGTCCCGTCACTACAGTACCACCTGCAGCGGGTCACACTGTCACTACAGCACCACCTGCAGCGGGTCACACAGTCCCGTACCACCTGCAGCGGGTCACACAGTCCCGTCACTACAGTACCACCTGCAGCGGGTCACACAGTCACTACAGTACCACCTGCAGCGGGTCACACAGTCACTACAGTACCACCTGCAGCGGGTCACACAGTCACTACAGTACCACCTGCAGCGGGTCACACAGTCACTACAGTACCACCTGCAGCGGGTCACACCGTCACTACAGTCCCACCTGCAGCGGGTCACACAGTCACTACAGTACCACCTGCAGCGGGTCACACAGTCACTACAGTACCACCTGCAGCGGGTCACACAGTCACTACAGTACCACCTGCAGCGGGTCACACAGTCACTACAGTACCACCTGCAGCGGGTCACACCGTCACTACAGTACCACCTGCAGCGGGTCACACAGTCACTACAGTACCACCTGCAGCGGGTCACACCGTCACTACAGTCCCACCTACAGCGGGTCACACAGTCACTACAGTACCACCTGCAGCGGGTCACACCGTCACTACAGTACCACCTGCAGCGGGTCACACAGTCACTACAGTACCACCTGCAGCGGGTCACACAGTCACTACAGTACCACCTGCAGCGGGTCACACAGTCACTACAGTACCACCTGCAGCGGGTCACACCGTCACTACAGTACCACCTGCAGCGGGTCACACAGTCACTACAGTACCACCTGCAGCGGGTCACACAGTCACTACAGTACCACCTGCAGCGGGTCACACCGTCACTACAGTACCACCTGCAGCGGGTCACACCGTCACTACAGTACCACCTGCAGCGGGTCACACAGTCACTACAGTACCACCTGCAGCGGGTCACACGTCACTACAGTCCTGAGTACACCTGCAGCGGGTAACGTCACTACAGTACCACCTGCAGCGGGTCACACCGTCACTACAGTACCACCTGTAGCAGGTCACACAGTCACTACAGTACCACCTGCAGCGGGTCACACCGTCACTACAGTACCACCTGCAGCGGGTCACAACGTCACTACAGTACCACCTGCAGCGGGTCACACAGTCACTACAGTACCACCTGCAGCGGATCACACCATCACTACAGTACCACCTGCAGCGGGTCACACCGTCACCCAGCCGCACCACCTGCAGCGGGTCACACAGTCACTACATTACCACCTGCAGCTGGTCACACAGTCACTACAGTACCACCTGCAGCGGGTCACACAGTCCCGTCACTACAGTACCACCTGCAGCGGGTCACACAGTCACTACAGTACCACCTGCAGCGGGTCACACAGTCCAGTCACTACAGTACCACCTGCAGCGGGTCACACCGTCACTACAGTACCACCTGCAGCGGGTCACAACGTCACTGCAGTACCACCTGCAGCGGGTCACACAGTCCCGTCACTACAGTACCACCTGCAGCGGGTCACACCGTCACTACAGTACCACCTGCAGCGGGTCACACAGTCACTACAGTACCACCTGCAGCGGGTCACACAGTCACTACAGTACCACCTGCAGCGGGTCACACAGTCCCGTCACTACAGTACCACCTGCAGCGGGTCACACATTCACTACAGTACCACCTGCAGCGGGTCACACAGTCCCGTCACCACAGTACCACCTGCAGCGGGTCACACAGTCCCGTCACTACAGTACCACCTGCAGCGGGTCACACCGTCACTACAGTACCACCTGCAGCGGGTCACACAGTCACTACAGTACCACCTGCAGCGGGTCACACCGTCACTACAGTCCCACCTACAGCGGCCACACATTCACTACAGTACCACCTGCAGCGGGTCACACAGTCCCGTCACCACAGTACCACCTGCAGCGGGTCACACAGTCCCGTCACTACAGTACCACCTGCAGCGGGTCACACAGTCACTACAGTACCACCTGCAGCGGGTCACACAGTCACTACAGTACCACCTGCAGCGGGTCACACCGTCACTACAGTACCACCTGCAGCGGGTCACACAGTCACTACAGTACCACCTGCAGCGGGTCACACAGTCACTACAGTACCACCTGCAGCGGGTCACACCGTCACTACAGTACCACCTGCAGCGGGTCACACCGTCACTACAGTACCACCTGCAGCGGGTCACACCGTCACTACAGTACCACCTGCAGCGGGTCACACAGTCACTACAGTACCACCTCAGCGGGTCACACAGTCACACAGCCCGTCACCACAGTACCACCTGCAGCGGGTCACACCGTCACTACAGTACCACCTGCAGCGGGTCACACAGTCACTACAGTACCACCTGCAGCGGGTCACACCGTCACTACAGTACCACCTGCAGCGGGTCACACAGTCACTACAGTACCACCTGCAGCGGGTCACACCGTCACTACAGTACCACCTGCAGCGGGTCACACCGTCACTACAGTACCACCTGCAGCGGGTCACACAGTCACTACAGTACCACCTGCAGCGGGTCACACAGTCACTACAGTACCACCTGCAGCGGGTCACACCGTCACTACAGTACCACCTGCAGCGGGTCACACAGTCACTACAGTACCACCCAAGTCACTACAGTACCACCGTCACACAGTACCACCTGCAGCGGGTCACACCGTCACTACAGTACCACCTGCAGCGGGTCACACAGTCACTACAGTACCACCTGCAGCGGGTCACACAGTCACTACAGTACCACCTGCAGCGGGTCACACAGTCACTACAGTACCACCTGCAGCGGGTCACACAGTCACTACAGTACCACCTGCAGCGGGTCACACAGTCACTACAGTACCACCTGCAGCGGGTCACACAGTCACTACAGTACCACCTGCAGCGGGTCACACCGTCACTACAGTACCACCTGCAGCGGGTCACACAGTCACTACAGTACCACCTGCAGCGGGTCACACCGTCACTACAGTACCACCTGCAGCGGGTCACACAGTCACTACAGTACCACCTGCAGCGGGTCACACCGTCACTACAGTACCACCTGCTGCGGGTCACACAGTCCCGTCACTACAGTACCACCTGCAGCGGGTCACACAGTCACTACAGTACCACCTGCAGCGGGTCACACCGTCACTACAGTACCACCTGCAGCGGGTCACACAGTCACTACAGTACCACCTGCAGCGGGTCACACAGTCACTACAGTACCACCTGCAGCGGGTCACACAGTCACTACAGTCATAACCACCTGCAGCGGGTCACACAGTCACTACAGTACCACCTGCAGCGGGTCACACCGTCACTACAGTACCACCTGCAGCGGGTCACACAGTCACTACAGTACCACCTGCAGCGGGTCACACAGTCACTACAGTACCACCTGCAGCGGGTCACACAGTCACTACAGTACCACCTGCAGCGGGTCACACAGTCACTACAGTACCACCTGCAGCGGGTCACACCGTCACTACAGTACCACCTGCAGCGGGTCACACAGTCACTACAGTACCACCTGCAGCGGGTCACACCGTCACTACAGTACCACCTGCAGCGGGTCACACAGTCCCGTCACTACAGTACCACCTGCAGCGGGTCACACCGTCACTACAGTACCACCTGCAGCGGGTCACACCGTCACTACAGTACCACCTGCAGCGGGTCACACCGTCACTACAGTACCACCTGCAGCGGGTCACACAGTCACTACAGTACCACCTGCAGCGGGTCACACAGTCCCGTCACTACAGTACCACCTGCAGCGGGTCACACAGTCCCGTCACTACAGTACCACCTGCAGCGGGTCACACAGTCACTACAGTTTACCACCTGCAGCGGGTCACACAGTCACTACAGTACCACCTGCAGCGGGTCACACAGTCACTACAGTACCACCTGCAGCGGGTCACACCGTCACTACAGTACCACCTGCAGCGGGTCACACAGTCACTACAGTACCACCTGCAGCGGGTCACACAGTCACTACAGTACCACCTGCAGCGGGTCACACCGTCACCAGTACCACCTGCAGCGGGTCACACAGTCACTACAGTACCACCTGCAGCGGGTCACACCGTCACTACAGTACCACCTGCAGCGGGTCACACAGTCACTACAGTACCACCTGCAGCGGGTCACACAGTCACTACAGTACCACCTGCAGCGGGTCACACAGTCACTACAGTACCACCTGCAGCGGGTCACACACGTCACTACAGTACCACCTGCAGCGGGTCACACAGTCACTACAGTACCACCTGCAGCGGGTCACACAGTCACTACAGTACCACCTGCAGCGGGTCACACAGTCACTACAGTACCACCTGCAGCGGGTCACACCGTCACTACAGTACCACCTGCAGCGGGTCACACACTACAGTACCACCTGCAGCGGGTCACACAGTCCGTCACTACAGTACCACCTGCAGCGGGTCACACCGTCACTACAGTACCACCTGCAGCGGGTCACACAGTCACTACAGTACCACCTGCAGCGGGTCACACAGTCACTACAGTACCACCTGCAGCGGGTCACACAGTCACTACAGTACCACCTGCAGCGGGTCACACAGTCACTACAGTACCACCTGCAGCGGGTCACACAGTCCCGTCACTACAGTACCACCTGCAGCGGGTCACACAGTCCCGTCACTACAGTACCACCTGCAGCGGGTCACACAGTCACTACAGTACCACCTGCAGCGGGTCACACAGTCACTACAGTACCACCTGCAGCGGGTCACACAGTCACTACAGTACCACCTGCAGCGGGTCACACAGTCACTACAGTACCACCTGCAGCGGGTCACACAGTCCCGTCACTACAGTACCACCTGCAGCGGGTCACACAGTCACTACAGTACCACCTGCAGCGGGTCACACCGTCACTACAGTACCACCTGCAGCGGGTCACACAGTCCCGTCACTACAGTACCACCTGCAGCGGGTCACACAGTCACTACAGTACCACCTGCAGCGGGTCACACAGTCACTACAGTACCACCTGCAGCGGGTCACACAGTCACTACAGTACCACCTGCAGCGGGTCACACAGTCACTACAGTACCACCTGCAGCGGGTCACACAGTCACAGTACCCACCTGCAGCGGGTCACACAGTCACTACAGTACCACCTGCAGCGGGTCACACCGTCACTACAGTACCACCTGCAGCGGGTCACAGTCCACACGTCACTACAGTACCACCTGCAGCGGGTCACACCGTCACTACAGTACCACCTGCAGCGGGTCACACAGTCACTACAGTACCACCTGCAGCGGGTCACACAGTCACTACAGTACCACCTGCAGCGGGTCACACAGTCCCGTCACTACAGTACCACCTGCAGCGGGTCACACAGTCACTACAGTACCACCTGCAGCGGGTCACACATAAGTACCACCAGCAGGTCACACAGAGCGGGTCACACAGTCCGTCACTACAGTACCACCTGCAGCGGGTCACACAGTCACTACAGTACCACCTGCAGCGGGTCACACAGTCACTACAGTACCACCTAAGCAGCGGGTCACACAGTCACTACAGTACCACCTGCAGCGGGTCACACCGTCACTACAGTACCACCTGCAGCGGGTCACACAGTCACTACAGTACCACCTGCAGCGGGTCACACAGTCCCGTCACTACAGTACCACCTGCAGCGGGTCACACGATCAAAGTCACTACAGTACCACCTGCAGCGGGTCACACAGTCACTACAGTACCACCTGCAGCGGGTCACACCGTCACTACAGTACCACCTGCAGCGGGTCACACAGTGTCACTACAGTACCACCTGCAGCGGGTCACACAGTCACTACAGTACCACCTGCAGCGGGTCACACAGTCACAACCACCTGCAGCGGGTCACACAGTCACTACAGTACCACCTGCAGCGGGTCACACATCGTCACCACAGTACCACCTGCAGCGGGTCACACAGTCCCGTCACTACAGTACCACCTGCAGCGGGTCACACCGTCACTACAGTACCACCTGCAGCGGGTCACACAGTCACTACAGTACCACCTGCAGCGGGTCACACAGTCACTACAGTACCACCTGCAGCGGGTCACACAGTCACTACAGTACCACCTGCAGCGGGTCACACAGTCACTACAGTACCACCTGCAGCGGGTCACACAGTCCCGTCACTACAGTACCACCTGCAGCGGGTCACACAGTCACTACAGTACCACCTGCAGCGGGTCACACCGTCACTACAGTACCACCTGCAGCGGGTCACACAGTCACTACAGTACCACCTGCAGCGGGTCACACAGTCCCGTCACTACAGTACCACCTGCAGCGGGTCACACAGTCACTACAGTACCACCTGCAGCGGGTCACACAGTCACTACAGTACCACCTGCAGCGGGTCACACAGTCACTACAGTACCACCTGCAGCGGGTCACACAGTCACTACAGTACCACCTGCAGCGGGTCACACAGTCACTACAGTACCACCTGCAGCGGGTCACACCGTCACTACAGTACCACCTGCAGCGGGTCACACCGTCACTACAGTACCACCTGCAGCGGGTCACACAGTCACTACAGTACCACCTGCAGCGGGTCACACAGTCACTACAGTACCACCTGCAGCGGGTCACACAGTCACTACAGTACCACCTGCAGCGGGTCACACAGTCACTACAGTACCACCTGCAGCGGGTCACACAGTCACTACAGTACCACCTGCAGCGGGTCACACAGTCACTACAGTACCACCTGCAGCGGGTCACACAGTCACTACAGTACCACCTGCAGCGGGTCACACAGTCCCGTCACTACAGTACCACCTGCAGCGGGTCACACCGTCACTACAGTACCACCTGCAGCGGGTCACACAGTCACTACAGTACCACCTGCAGCGGGTCACACAGTCACTACAGTACCACCTGCAGCGGGTCACACCGTCACTACAGTACCACCTGCAGCGGGTCACACAGTCCCGTCACTACAGTACCACCTGCAGCGGGTCACACAGTCACTACAGTACCACCTGCAGCGGGTCACACCGTCACTACAGTACCACCTGCAGCGGGTCACACCGTCACTACAGTACCACCTGCAGCGGGTCACACAGTCACTACAGTACCACCTGCAGCGGGTCACACCGTCACTACAGTACCACCTGCAGCGGGTCACACAGTCACTACAGTACCGCCTCCAGCGGGTCACACAGTCACTACAGTACCACCTGCAGCGGGTCACACAGTCCCGTCACCACAGTACCACCTGCAGCGGGTCACACAGTCCCGTCACTACAGTACCACCTGCAGCGGGTCACACAGTCACTACAGTACCACCTGCAGCGGGTCACACAGTCACTACAGTACCACCTGCAGCGGGTCACACCGTCACTACAGTACCACCTGCAGCGGGTCACACCGTCACTACAGTACCACCTGCAGCGGGTCACACAGTCACTACAGTACCACCTGCAGCGGGTCACACCGTCACTACAGTACCACCTGCAGCGGGTCACACCGTCACTACAGTACCACCTGCAGCGGGTCACACAGTCACTACAGTACCACCTGCAGCGGGTCACACATCCGTCACTACAGTACCACCTGCAGCGGGTCACACAGTCACTACAGTACCACCTGCAGCGGGTCACACAGTCACTACAGTACCACCTGCAGCGGGTCACACAATCCCGTCACCACAGTACCACCTGCAGCGGGTCACACAGTCCCGTCACTACAGTACCACCTGCAGCGGGTCACACAGTCACTACAGTACCACCTGCAGCGGGTCACACCGTCACTACAGTACCACCTGCAGCGGGTCACACCGTCACTACAGTACCACCTGCAGCGGGTCACACAGTCACTACAGTACCACCTGCAGCGGGTCACACAGTCACTACAGTACCACCTGCAGCGGGTCACACCGTCACTACAGTACCACCTGCAGCGGGTCACACAGTCCCGTCACTACAGTACCACCTGCAGCGGGTCACACAGTCACTACAGTACCACCTGCAGCGGGTCACACAGTCACTACAGTACCACCTGCAGCGGGTCACACCGTCACTACAGTACCACCTGCAGCGGGTCACACCGTCACTACAGTCCCACCTACAGCGGTCACACCGTCACTACAGTACCACCTGCAGCGGGTCACACCGTCACTACAGTCCCACCTACAGCGGTCACACATTCACTACAGTACCACCTGCAGCGGGTCACACAGTCCCGTCACCACAGTACCACCTGCAGCGGGTCACACAGTCCCGTCACCACAGTACCACCTGCAGCGGGTCACACAGTCCCGTCACAGGTAAGTCACTACAGTACCACCTGCAGCGGGTCACACCGTCACTACAGTACCACCTGCAGCGGGTCACACACTACAGTACCACCTGCAGCGGGTCACACCGTCACTACAGTACCACCTGCAGCGGGTCACACCGTCACTACAGTACCACCTGCAGCGGGTCACACAGTCCCGTCACTACAGTACCACCTGCAGCGGGTCACACAGTCACTACAGTACCGCCTCCAGCGGATCACACAGTCACTACAGTACCACCTGCAGCGGGTCACACAGTCACTACAGTACCACCTGCAGCGGGTCACACAGTCACCACAGTACCACCTGCAGCGGGTCACACAGTCCCGTCACCACAGTACCACCTGCAGCGGGTCACACAGTCCAGTCACTACAGTACCACCTGCAGCGGGTCACACAGTCACTACAGTACCGCCTCCAGCGGATCACACAGTCACTACAGTACCACCTGCAGCGGGTCACACAGTCACTACAGTACCACCTGCAGCGGGTCACACAGTCACTACAGTACCACCTGCAGCGGGTCACACAGTCCCGTCACCACAGTACCACCTGCAGCGGGTCACACAGTCCCGTCACCACAGTACCACCTGCAGCGGGTCACACAGTCCCGTCACTACAGTACCACCTGCAGCGGGTCACACAGTCACTACAGTACCACCTGCAGCGGGTCACACAGTCACTACAGTACCGCCTCCAGCGGATCACACAGTCACTACAGTACCACCTGCAGCGGGTCACACAGTCACTACAGTACCACCTGCAGCGGGTCACACAGTCACTACAGTACCACCTGCAGCGGGTCACACAGTCCCGTCACCACAGTACCACCTGCAGCGGGTCACACAGTCCCGTCACTACAGTACCACCTGCAGCGGGTCACACCGTCACTACAGTACCACCTGCAGCGGGTCACACATCATAAGTACACTGCAGCGGGTCACAAGTCACTACAGTACCATCTGCAGCGGGTCACACAGTCACTACAGTACCACCTGCAGCGGGTCACACAATCCAGTCACTACAGTACCACCTGCAGCGGGTCACACAGTCACTACAGTACCACCTGCAGCGGGTCACACAGTCACTACAGTACCACCTGCAGCGGGTCACACCGTCACTACAGTACCACCTGCAGCGGGTCACACAGTCACTACAGTACCATCTGCAGCGGGTCACACCGTCACTACAGTACCACCTGCAGCGGGTCACACCGTCACTACAGTACCACCTGCAGCGGGTCACACAGTCACTACAGTACCACCTGCAGCGGGTCACACAGTCCCGTCACTACAGTACCACCTGCAGCGGGTCACACCGTCACTACAGTCCCACCTACAGCGGTCACACCGTCACTACAGTACCACCTGCAGCGGGTCACACCGTCACTACAGTCCCACCTACAGCGGTCACACATTCACTACAGTACCACCTGCAGCGGGTCACACAGTCCCGTCACCACAGTACCACCTGCAGCGGGTCACACAGTCCCGTCACCACAGTACCACCTGCAGCGGGTCACACAGTCCCGTCACTACAGTACCACCTGCAGCGGGTCACACCGTCACTACAGTACCACCTGCAGCGGGTCACACAGTCACTACAGTACCGCCTCCAGCGGATCACACAGTCACTACAGTACCACCTGCAGCGGGTCACAACGTCACTACAGTACCACCTGCAGCGGATCACACAGTCACTACAGTACCACCTGCAGCGGGTCACACAGTCACTACAGTACCACCTGCAGCGGGTCACACAGTCACTACAGTACCACCTGCAGCGGGTCACACCGTCACTACAGTACCACCTGCAGCGGGTCACACAGTCACTACAGTACCATCTGCAGCGGGTCACACCGTCACTACAGTACCACCTGCAGCGGGTCACACCGTCACTACAGTACCACCTGCAGCGGGTCACACCGTCACTACAGTACCACCTGCAGCGGGTCACACCGTCACTACAGTACCACCTGCAGCGGGTCACACAGTCACTACAGTACCACCTGCAGCGGGTCACACCGTCACTACAGTACCACCTGCAGCGGGTCACACAGTCACTACAGTACCATCTGCAGCGGGTCACACCGTCACTACAGTACCACCTGCAGCGGGTCACACCGTCACTACAGTACCACCTGCAGCGGGTCACACAGTCACTACAGTACCACCTGCAGCGGGTCACACAGTCCCGTCACTACAGTACCACCTGCAGCGGGTCACACCGTCACTACAGTACCACCTGCAGCGGGTCACACCGTCACTACAGTACCACCTGCAGCGGGTCACACAGTCACTACAGTACCACCTGCAGCGGGTCACACAGTCCCGTCACCGCCGCACCACTTGCGGCGAGTCACACAGCCATACAGTCCCGTCACTGCTGGACCACTGCTCAGCACGTCAGTGTCACACAGCCTGTCACTGCTGGACCACTGCTCAGCACATCAGTGCCACACAACCCCATCCCTGCTCGGCCGCTCCTCAGCACGTTGCGTATCATGTATTGCGTGACGATGGGGTCGCTGGTGCCGTGTTTTCTATCCCACACGACACACTTCGTTCGTACACATCTGACCGGGACTGCAAATGAACGGCTTCCTTTGAGGTTTTAGTCCGGGGAGTTCATTTTGGTGATATATGAAAAACAAAATTTATTTGGAACGAGAAAAGAACAACGAAACCGACCAGGGCTATAATTTTGTTTTTATAGCCCGCTCCCGCGCGCCGTTCGTCTGGTATCCGCGAGAAACCTGAGGGGGCCGGTTGAAGACCCCCCGAGACGGGACGAGTTAACTAACGGCACGTTGTGTTGCACCATTTTAACGACAGGATTGCTCTTCGGTATGAATTTCGTGGGTTTTTACTACTATCTGTCCGTATTGAAAGAAACTGGCTTCAGTTCACCGGCAGCGATAATGCAGGGGGCTGTGCCGATAGGCGTGAACGCTTATCCGCGCTGCCCACATCCACGGATTGCTTGCATGTAAGTATTGCGTATGTGTAGAAACACCCGTCCATTGCACGCCCATCAGGACAGTGCTCACCTGCGGCGTCCCCGCCAGCAGACAGTGGGCGGCCGTCAACATGAAGCGCTCCGAGATGAGCACGCCGCCGCACGTCCAGCCGGACTGTGCGGCACCGCCGGCCCGCTCGGCCTCGGCCGCTGCGGCGCGGTACGCCTGCAGCAGCTGGCCGCGAGACACGCCGGCGCGTGCAGTGCCCGCCAGCACCTTCTGCTGGTACTCGCGCCACACGTCGGCAAAGCCGGCCGGCTCCGTCTGGGCCGCACGTCGGTGTCGGTGCCACGGGAAGCCGGCGGGGTGGCTGTGGCCGAACCGCCGGCTATTCTGCGGCTGGTATACGCGCCCACGTGGACGGCGGAGTCTGCCGGGCTGGCGTTGGCGCCACCACCCGCGCCGGCTGGCTGGCGCTCGGTGGCCCTCGTAGCCGGGGCCCGGGCCGCGGTCGCGGCTCCATGGGCGGCGGACGCTGGACCAGGTGCGCAGGGGGCCCGGCGCCCTCGCCGGAGACGGGCGGCCCGCCGATGTGGACTTGGGGACGGCGAAGGAGATCCGAGCCAGCAGGCTGTTGAGCGATGGTCGGACTCTGGGCTGACTGCCGGAACTCACCACCCCCTGTCGGAACAGTGAGACGCGCCGGCTGTCATACGGTGCGGTGCGCACCTGATGTCTTACTCTGCCTCCGTGCAGGGCAGACATCGGCAGAGCATAGCCCTAAACCCGCGGATAAGGTGCGGACGAGAGACGGAGTGGGCTGAAGGTTAAAGTGATGACGTGCAGGTCTAGAATAGCATGATAAAGAAGAGGCAATAGAGACTAAAGAAATACGGGAAGCTTTCTTGGCACGGGGTGCATCATTACTACGATACAAGGGGTGCATATGAAATAGGGGTGGAACATTGGTAGCGATGTCTGCGAGATCAGGGTCTGGGTCAGTGTTAGAGTTATGTCCTGGTATAGGCTGCGAGATGGATACATATTGGAATGTTTTGAAGTGTGTATCATTAAAATATGCATTAGTGGAAATTGGCAGTACATCCATAGGGATGATGTTGAAGCTGCAATGCTGACCATGCTGACTTCCACATTCTTCTGGTTTTTTATCAGGGTAGTTTGTACAGGTGGCATTGTTCGCCTATTTTTCCACGCCATATCGGGTTTTCATATTTCTGTCGAATAGCCCCTCTCCCCATTGTACTCAAATTAGCTTCGGACCACGGCTGACCGCCGACAACGTGAAGGGAGGATCTGGTTCATGGGGTCATCACTCACAGTTCCGACGGCGATGACGGGTGGGGCAGGCTTTCCTCCCACCACAAACACGACTGGCTGTTCGGTGGTGCCGGTGGCTCTGCGCTTCCGCCGCCTCCGATGCTCCGGCCCTTTCGGCCCGCCACACTCTGCCAAAAGCACACCACAGTGTGGCCGACGGTGTGGCAACGGCGACACACGTGGCGCCCTCGCCCGCCACACTCTGCCAAAAGCACACCACAGTGTGGCCGACGGTGTGGCAACGGCGACACACGTGGCGCCCTCGCCCGCCACACTGCAACAGCACATTACAGTGTGGCCGGCGATGTGGCAACGGCGACACACGTGGCGCCCTCGCCCGCCACACTCTGCAACACCATACCACAGTGTGGCCGGCGATGTGGCAACGGCGACACACGTGGCGCCCTCGCCCGCCACACTCTGCAACACCATACCACAGTGTGGCCGGCGATGTGGCAACGGCGACACACGTGGCACCCTCGCCCGCCACACTCTGCAACACCATACCACAGTGTGGCCGGCGATGTGGCAACGGCGACACACGTGGCGCCCTCGCCCGCCACACTCTGCAACAGCACACCACAGTGTGGCCGGCGATGTGGCAACGGCGACACACGTGGCGCCCTCGCCCGCCACACTCTGCAACAGCACACCACAGTGTGGCCGGCGGTGTGGCAAGGGCGACACACGTGGCGCCCCCGCCCGCCTCACTCTGCTGTAGCACACCACAGTGTGGCCGGCGGCGTGGCAACGGCGACACACGTGGCGCCCTCGCCCGCCTCACTCTGCAACAGCACATCACAGTGTGGCCGGCGGCGTGGCAACGGCGACACACGTGGCGCTCCCGCCAGCCCTTCCCGCTCACGAACGCTGCACTGTTTACCGTGCAAACAAGGTTCCAAGTTCGGCTATCACAGGTGCGTGTCTGGATCAGACGCACACCTGTGACACAAACGTCTGGGCTCCCACGTCTGGGTCAGACACACACCTGTGATACAAACGTCTGGGTCCACACGAATGGATCAGACGCACACCTGTGATACAAACGTCTGGGCTCACACGCCTGGATCAGACGCACACCTGTGATACAAACGTCTGGGCTCCCACGTCTGGGTCAGACACACACCTATGATACAAACGTCTGGGTCCACACGTATGGGTCAGACGCACACCTGTGATACTAACGTCTGGGCCTACAAGTCTGGATCAGACGCACACCTGTGATACTAACGTCTGGGCTTACAAGTCTGGATCAGACGCACATCTGTGATACTAACGTCTGGGCCTACAAGTCTGGATCAGACGCACACCTGTGATACTAACGTCTGGGCTTACAAGTCTGGATCAGACGCACACCTGTGATACAAACGTATGGGCTCACACGTCTGGATCAGATGCACACCTGTGATACAAACATCTGGGTCCACACGTATGGGTCAGACGCACACCTGTGATACAAAGGTCTGGGCCTACACGTATGGATCAGACGCACACCTGTGATACAAACGTATGGGCTCACACGTCTGGATCATATGCACACCTGTGATACAAACATCTGGGTCCACACGTATGGATCAGATGCACACCTGTGATACAAACATCTGGGTCCACACGTATGGATCAGACGCACACCTGTGATACAAACGTCTGGGCTCACATGCCTGAATCAGACGCACACATGTGATACAAACGCCTGGGCTCACACGTCTAGATCAGACGCACACCTGCGATACAAACATCCGGACCATTCGCCGGTCGATTGGTGTTTAATTCCATTTGATCTACGAATTACATTTGTGCATTCCTGATTCAGCCCAAGCCCACTAAGCGTAAAGATAGTGGATGATAGCCGTCTATAGTCTGGATGCGGCGTCCGTCCCAAATAATCAAATAACTAACCGTCTGCACTGACATCCAGGAGACAATTGCATACATGGCATGCCCAGGAGAGCTGATCTATGAAGCTTGAGGAGAACTAAAGAACATCGACTGTGAATCGGTTACAGAAATAGCAGCAGGCTTCGTCAGGGATTTCTCCTTTCATTGTCACTAGTCATCCCTCTCCGTTACTGGTCATCATCCTCGATCACTGGTGATTTATTTCTGCCACCTCCATCCCTCTCGGTCACTGATCCTCACTATCCATCGCTGGTCATCCCTCTCCACTACTGGTCACTTATTTCTGTCACAGGCCATCACTCTTAGAGGTGGGTACAGGGTGGTGTGCAGGTGGCATGCAGCCTTCTACTCTCCCCCCCTTCCCCCACCTGTTCGATGATGCTCGAGTGAACCTCATCCGTTCAACGATTTTTTTAAAGCCAATGGCGTTTTCTCGGAGAGAAAAGCGTCTCCGTGGGAAGTTCGAGTGCACCTCCACTCCTGCTCAACACATTTCTCAGCCGAAGCCGGACCTCCAGGGATTTCCGCAGTAAAGCCTCTCCGAGGAAGTGACATCCCTACAACCGAGTGACCATTCCCATGGAAACTGCTGGACCCGCCCCTGCCGTCTGCCACTGGTCTGCCAAAAGCTCATGCCGTCATTCCCACATGTGCCGACTTGACAGTGGCAGCACGTACCGAACTGCGGGCGTCGCAGGGAGGGTCGGCGTCGCTGTCCGCTCGGCCGCACCGAGTCGGGGAACAGCAGCGGTGTCGCCGTGGGCTCGGTGAAGCGGGTGCAGCAGAGGTTGCCGCCTCCACACGACGCTGACCGGTCGCCGTCCGGGCAGGAGCCGACCGGCCGACAGTCGCCCAGGTACGAGTCGGCCGTGACGCAGCTGTCACCTGTGGCAGACCGACCGTCACACAGCCGTCACACGGGACCCACAGATGCCTGCACCCAGGTGAGACGATTCATCGAGATAATTGTGGACTTGGTGTATCGAGGCAATGGGTGGGTCGAAATCGATCGGGGGCCAGCCAAAGACCTCATGAAAA